>MU705290.1:110309-194624 GCA_026770625.1 Nicotiana glauca | reverse complement strand
GACCAGACTAAGCTCGAACTAGGAGTGGGATGTCGGAAATAAATAATTTCGGTCTCGTTCGATCCCCTGTTTAACGGCGTCTATCCCTTGGTGTGCTGGACTGAAAATCGCCAACCAAATTTTGGCTCTGTCGCCGGCGAGACAGAAGCTAAACCGGACTCTCTTGTGATGAAACAGCGGGTTCAGTCTTTTGGGGTCTAAGGATTTCTCTTGGAGAAGAAGACGTGGGGGTGGAGTTCGTGTGTTTCACTGGTTTTTCAATTAGAGTTCAGGGGCATGGTCGTCTGTGTTAATTGCGACCGTCAGTGTTTGTTATCCGGCGAGTTGGCTGGACAGGAGTTGGGGGTCGTTTATGGCTACTCGTTATTGTGAGAAGATGGGGGTGAAGAAGATGAAAACTACAGGGGAGGTGGGTCTGTGGAGAAGATGACCTGGGGGGTTGGCCTTTTTTCAGTTGCGGCCCCCTCCCTCTATCCCATCTCTGCTTCAAAATCGTCGCCTCCTCTCTGAAATAGCCCCCCTGGAAATTTTGTTCAATGAATGGAAGATAGAGACACGCAAAATTCGTGTCTCCCTCTGATATGGAAGTCTCTGATAATAACAAGGGTAAATGGGTCAGGCGTTTTAGGCGTGGGTTGGGCCAGATTAATAGGGCTAGTATATTGTTGGGTATTTTTTGATTTGTTTTTGGGCTTAGGGGTGTTTTGGCCCAAAATTATTGTATTGTATTCTTATTTTTTATATTTTTCTTTCATTATTTTCATTTGTATTCTTGTATTCATTTTTTATTGTAATATATCATATATGTATTTATTTTATATTTTCTTGATTTTATAAAATTGAGATTAAACTAATAATTATACTAATTAAAGTCTAAAAATTATTTAATAACTATTTTGCAGTAATTCCCAATTAAAGCAATAAAATACTGAAAAATTATTTTTTGTGATTTTTCTTTAAATTGTTAAAATGAATTAATACCTATTTTTTTTTTATATTTTTAACATGAGTTATTATGCAACCAATTAATACAAAAATGCAACAAAATTCCTAAAAATTGTAAAATCATTTTATTTGAACTTTTGGAATAACTTGCTTAGGGCAAAAATCACGTGCTCACAGTATTTATATTATTTTTTTGATTTTTTGTTAAAATGACAAATAAAGAGTGAAAGACCAAATTGACTCTAAAAGTATATTATCAAATTAACAAAATTAACTAATTTCTAATTTTAGCCTAAAATTTGAGACAAATTCTACGAATTAAAAATAAAAGTGCATAAAGTCATTTTTTGTCATTTTCTTTATATGTAAATAATTTTAAACTACTAACTAACATTGGAAACATGAAATTAAATCCCACACAAATGCCACATGTTTTTTTTGTATTTTCATATGATTTAAAATGCACAAGTAAAATTCAACAATCACCAAAAAAATGCCACAAAATTTACAAGAAATTGTAAAATAATAAAGAAATTATTTTGTTTGACTTTTGGAAATTATTTCCTTAGGAAAAAAATCACGTACTCACAGCTGCCCCTCTTTGTCCGGAAACACGAAGAATTTTCGTGAAAAGATAAGTGAGCGAAAACGAGCGATTTGTGCTCGTTCGAATATTCCGTGTGAATCATTTTTTGAAAGAGTTGATCGCACCCTGCTTCGAAGGTTGCCTACATATCCCGGGTTAAACAGGAATTAGGTCAGTGTAGTTTAGGAAGGTTTGGTAGCTGGGACTACCGGGAGCTGTGATTTCATTGTTGTTGCTGGTGCTACTGCTTGTTGACCTCCTTATTACACGGTGGCAAAAGAATAAGAAGCTAGCCTAAGCTATGATCTATGAATTACAAAAGATCGTATCTATGTTTTCAAATTTGTTCTTGTGTTGCCTTGAACCTGTATCTTGTATTCTTCCGATGGGATTCTTGTTGTTGCCTTGAATTGTGATTGGCGATATTTTGCCATTCCTCCAAATTTGACATATGTGCCTCTATTCTCCAGGCGGGCTCCTGATTGCTGACGCTTGAAAAGTATTCCCTTGTTCTCCAGGTGGGCTCCTGACTGCAATGCTCGAAAAGTATTCCCTTGTTCTCCAGGTGGGCTCCTGACTGCAATAAAATAAACAAACAAAGAAAATTTTCAGCCCCAGTTTGGTGACTGGGCACACCATGTTATCCAATATAATAGTTAAAAGCTAAAGTTTGAATTGTACTTCCCTTGTTCTCCAGGTGGGCTCCTGATTGCTAAACTTTGAAATGTATTCCCTTGTTCTCTAGGTGGGCTCCTGATTGCTGATCTTGAAAAGTATTCCCTTGTTCTCCAGGTGGGCTCCTGATTGCTGAAACTTGAAAAATATTCCCTTGTTCTCCAGGTGGGCTCCTGATTGCAACAAAATGAACGAACAAAGAAAATTTCCTGCCCCAGTTTGGTGGCTGGGCAGACTTGTGAGTTATTACCTAGGCTATTGATACGATGGTGAGAGCAAAACTAAAGACATGATTTGGCATGTACGTCCCCTATGAGTAAAACTATTTGACTAAGAGTTTTATCCTAGGAGAAGATTCATCAGACTAGGTTTACTATCTTAGGAGATAGACTCCTCAGACTAAGGGTTCGACTCTAGGAGAAGTTCATTAGACTAGGTTTTTTTTTGTTATCTTAGGAGAAAGATTCATCAGACTAAGATTTTGATCCTAGGATTCCTTAGACTAGGGTGTTTTGCTGTCTTAGGAGAAAGATTTATCAGACTAAGATTTAGAGTCTAGGAGAAGGTTCATCAGACTAAGATTTAGACTCTAGGAGAAGGTTCATCAGACTAGGTCTATTTTTGGTTATTTTAGGAGAAAGTTTCATCAAACTAAGATTTTGATCCAAAGAGGTTGTTCCTCAGACTAGGGTGTTTTGCTGTCTTAGGAGAAAGATTCATCGGACTAAGATTTTAACTCTAGGAGAAGATTCATCAGACTAGGTCCTTTGTTATCTTAGGAGAAAGTTTCATCAGACTAAGATTTTGATCCTAGGAGAAGGTTCATCAGACTAGGTCTATTATCCTAGGAGGAAAAATGTGAAAAGCAATGGCAGTATTTTGTGCACAAGACAGGTAAGGGCAAAGATTTTGAGAAACTTCCCTTTTGTCGGCTCTTGTTGTCTTCCCTTTTCTTTTCTTTCTTTTCTTCTCTTTTCTTCCAACTTTCTTGCATTGCGTTGTTTCTGTTTCAAACAAAGAAAACTTGCGAGTTTAAAATGTGGTGGTTGGTTTGTGGCCTTGAACTTTGAAGGTGGCCCGTCATCCTCCATTTGTCGCATTGTATGAACGGTCCTCTCCCCAATCCTCATGTCTCATATGAATCCCGCAGCATGTTTATTGTCCCTGCTTTGTATATTTGATGTTCTTTCTTGACCACTGTCCTTGGCTTTGAGTTTATGGTTCCTTCACTTGTCACGATAACTGATTCCCACTCGAAGATCTTGCTTTTTTATTGACTAACCACTTTCTTTGCTACCCTTGACACGGATAATACCTCTGATCCGTTCACCAAAACACCCTCCATCTGTTGTGTGGTTCATAAATTAGACCCTTGTATTTCACACGAATCCCAAAGCATGTTGATTGTGGCCAACTCAGTGTGCCTGCTATTTTCTCCTGGCTTGACGCCTTTATGTGCTCACCAGATCATGTTTTGTTTAATTGGAAAGTTTGGTGGCAGATTTTGAAGTCATTTCTCACTTGTTTTGAACAACCGACCCAGGAAGAGGGAGTAAAACAAGGTGGTAGGAATAGAGTAAAGGGTGATGAAAAGAGACGATTCCTAACAAGAAACCTAAAGAGTAGCAAACCATCAGAAGTGGGTACTGACTCGATGACCTCGACATGCACTTGCAGCCTACTCTGTTTAGCAAATCTGATATTTGGCTCTTGTTGTACCTTTTGCCGTGAAACTAGGCTTCAATGCTCCGCTTGCCCGATCTGATTCACAATCCTTATTCAACTTGTAGTGCCCAAAGGGTTTTCACCATCAAGCCTCTCTCATTTTGATTTTTCTCTCAACTCACCGTCGCCTTATGGTGCCCGTGAAGGTTTTCACCAATAAGACTCTCTCATTTTTATCTCTCTAAGCTTTCATTGCCTTGGGGATAACCGTGAGGGTTCTCATCAACAAGATCTCATTCTTCATTTCCTTCGTTTGGACCGGAGTGTTGCCCCTGATATGATTCACCTCTACTTGCTTGACTCGGCATTTCTTGAAGACTGATCGGAAGGTCTTTCTTTGGACCGTAATGCAGGCTTTTGGATAGGGATAGAAAGAAAAGTATCAAAGGCTCAAAACAATTCAACATAGGTTCAAAATTACAACTTTCGGAATAAGATTTCCCACGACAACCACAACTTCTGCCCCAGTTTCTTTCTTGGGGACTTTTGAATTTTATTTCGGTGTGACTGAACCTCAGAGAGGATTCCTACGTACCCTTTCGGGATCAAGTCAAACATAGTTCAAGCGACTACATTTGTTGTTGCGATCTTTCCTTTCTTCCACTTTTCCTTTTCTTTCTTTTCATTTCTTTTCTTTTCCTTTCTCTTTTCTTTTCTTTTCTTTCCTTTTTCTTCTTTTTTTTCTTTTCTTTTCTTGTTCTCTTCCTTTCTTTTCTTTTCTTTTCTTTTCTCTTTTCTTCTCTTTTTATTTTTCTTTTTTCTTTTCTTTCTCCTATTTTTCTCTTGTTTCTCCACTTACTTTCCCTGCTCGGGCTTACGAGTTTTATTATTGATTCTGAAAGAGGGGTATACAAGAAAATAACCGAGGCTCAAAGGGGTAACAAAGGGTAAAGTGTTTGGATAGAAGAATAAAATGCCCTCGTCATTCCAATCTCCAAAACATGCCAAGCACAAACTACACAATTAAACAGACTGAGGAAAACATATGTAACATCTTTTGATCGCACCGGGATTAACAACCATATTAACATATTTGCCTTCCGTATTTGTCAATTACCTAGCACCATTGGACAACAATCTCGGTACCACGAACGGTCCCTGTAGACTTGGGGTAAGCCTGCCTTTGGCTTCAAACCGATGCGGCATGATGCATTTCAATAGTATTTCTTTATGTTCTATTTGCCTCCCAGTTTCACTTAATTTGGGCTCGAAGTGAGCTCAAAATTCCTTTACTCATTTCCCTTGAATGTCCTTACGACTTCAACATTGTTTCATTGCTTCATTACCAAACTGACTTTTAAAACCAGGCTGAGAATTATGCATGCATGTCGTGTCACTAGAACCAGCATGAAAAGAATTGTAAAAGGAGAAGGGAACTAAATAAAATGACTAGAAGTGGCTGGAAATAGAGAATTGCATTAGACTGACGGTGAAAGAATTTAAACAACAAAAGAAGCAAACTAGATTAGGGTTACAACCTTTGAACAAACCTAGACAGCACTAAAAAATATATTACGACTAAACAAACAAGGCAAAGTGGAAGGATAGAAGGGTTTAAATCACAAGAAAATATCCGGATTACAACCCTGAAAATACCCCGGACAATAGAAATGACAACAAAATAAACCCACCAAACCTCCACTCTAGATAACCAAGAGATGAAGCGTCTTTCCAACCACAAAACTCGATACTTTAGCCACTGGATTGCCCATCAAAATTACTGGGATCTTCACCAATTTCAATATCATTGACTTCATTCAACGAGTTTCTGAGAGGATTCTCATACTCCCTATCGCCATGGATCTTCCCCATAAAATGTGCACCATCATGTGCAAGTAAAGGATTTTGTGCAATGTTCTGGGTGGCACTATCTTGGACCTCAATTACCCCTTCCTGAATCATTCTTTCTATCTCCCTTTTCAAATCCCGGCAACTTTCGACATCGTGCCCATGGGCACTGGAATGATATTCACACTTTTTAGAAGGGTCAAAGCTTCTTTCACGCTTGTCCGCATGATTCGGAGGAATCGGTGCAATTAGGTTATAATGCTTTAGTTTCTCAAACAATTCTGCATATGACTCTCCGATAGGGGTGAAAGTTTCCTGCTTCTGTGCCCTCTCTTGTTTGAAATTTTGGCTGGCTCGCAAACCTGCTCCAGGGGGATTCCTATAGGCTCTTGGAGGTGGGTAGGTGTTTTGTGTTGGGTAAGTATTTTGTGGAGTGGGTGCATGCCATGGCGTGTGGGTAGGATGTTGGGGGTATGAGTGGGCATGGTGTGCAGAGAAGTGGGGACCACGGGGTGGGTAATAGTGCTGTGGAGTTTGGGAGTAGGTTTGGGGACGGGGTCGAGGTTGATGGTAATATGGTGATGGGCCCCTAGACCAAGTTCTCGAGTCAACTACCGCCACATCTTATTTCTTTTTCTTTCCCAGTACCCCTCCGCTCTGGATAGACTGGGTAGTTGCCTCGATTGCTGAATAGCTCATGATTTTGTCGGATTTGAGCCCCTCTTCAACCATGCTTCCCATTTTCATGACCTCATTGAAAGACTTGCCGGCTGCTGATACCAGATGACCATAGTAGGTAGGATCCAAACCCTGTAGGAAGTAATCGACCATCTCGCTTTCTTTCATTGGAGGATCGACTCTTGCTGCCTGTTCTCTCCACTGGAAACCGTACTCCCTGAAGCTTTCCCCTAGCTTCTTCTCAATTTTAGTTAGTGATTGGTAGTCCGGGATGATTTCTAGATTGTACTGAAAGTGGCATGCAAATGCTTGGGCCAAATCATCCCAGGTATACCATCGAGCATGATCCTGGCGCGTGTACCATTCCAAGGCCGCACCACTAAGACTCTGGCTAAAGTGCGCCATCAACAACTCATCCCTTCATCCGGCTCCTCTCATCTTACTGCAAAATCCCCTCAAATGGGCTACCGGATCACCATGTCCATCATAAAAATCAAACTTTGGTAACTTGAACCCTGCTGGCAGCTGGACATTGGGAAATAAGCACAAATCCTTGTAGGCCACACTGACTTAACCACCCAATCCTTGCATGTTCCTGAAGGATTGCTCCAGGCTTTTTACTTTTTGAAACATCTCTTCCTGTTCCGTATCCTTAAGCGGCTTGTCAGTTTCCACCGGGAGCTCAAGGTGAGGAGTGTAGGCATATGGCTCAGGAGCTTTAAAGGTAGGCTCAGGAGGGTAATATTGGCCGTCATGAGTTGGAAACAATGGCTCACTGGAAGATCTTTGCAATATGGCAGATGGAGGCTCCACAAAGGTAGGGGTGATTGGTAGAGGAGGGTTTTGTTTCGGTGGTGGAGCTTGGGGAGGATAGGAGGTGGTGCCATAACTCTATTGGTAGAAAGGGAAAGGTGCAGATGAATTCGCAGGAGGAAGCTCCTGAGACTGAGCCAAAGGTGGGAGATATGCTGGATTAGAGGTGTAAACTGGCGCCGGCTGACTCATAGCCCAGCCCTGATACATCTCGACCATCTGCTGCCTCAACTTATGCATCTCTTCCCTCATTTCTTTGACATCTACCACTTCTACCTCTTTTGACAGGTCCACAATACTGATATCTGATTCTTGGCCTCTCATGTTCAGTTTATTTGACCGGGTGTTGTCGGAATGGGTTGCCAGGATGCCGATTGCCTTTTGTCCTTGTGTTGTAAAGAAGAGTTACCACTTTGAAACCACAAACCAACCACCTTTCTGAAATGACATGACAAAAATGAAACATCATGTTAGTGTTAGGGCATTTAACAGCTTTTAATCGGGCGCATGCGTCATCCCGGCTTTTTCCTTATTTCCAATTGCAAACTTTCTCTTCCTTTGTGTTTCTTCTTTTGTTTTTTCTTCTTTTCACTCTTTCCTTTGTCCTCTCTTGTTCCAATTTCTCCCTTTCTTGATTTTTCTTTTCTTTTTTCTTGTTTTTCCGCTATTTTCTTTTCTTTTTGCCTTTTTTGTGGTTTTTCCTCTTTTTTTTCTTTTTTTTTCTTTTTTTTTCTTTTTCTTTTGGTTATGGTCGAATCCTATGGAGATTGCCTACGTATCATGACCCCGCATGAATCAGACCAAGCGTAGTTCTTGCAAATTGAATGCAAAATTTTGTTGTTTTTTGTTTTTCTTGTTTTTGTTTTAAATTATTTTTCTTGAAGGGAAACTACAAAAGCAGACTCAAAATAACAAAATACAAACTCGATGATTAAAAATAGATCAGGAGTACATCAAAGTTTCACATCCTGGGGCCCGTGGGGTATCACTCGGCATCGCCATGGGCCTGCGTAAGACTGAGAAGGTTTTAATGTCAACTGTAGGCTATTTATAGAAACCTGGCCATGTAATGGCTTATTTTGACTTAAACAGCAAAGTGGCTATTTTTCAAAAAATTTATTTAAGAAAACAAAGACTCAGTTTTGTAAATACTGCCTTTCAGCACTTCCGAAAGGGAGATTTTAAGGCTGTGCCCGCAAACCGATTTAAAATTACTCAGGATGGATGTTCTTGCAAAAATAGCCTTTTGGTGCCCTTTTGGGGACATTCTGCTTATTTTTCAACAAGAATAGCGTCACCCGACTTATTGGATAAAAATTAAAATTTTGGTATTTTTCGGCTATTTTTGCAAAAGGGGTGGTTGGACCCGTCAAGGGTTGCTTACGTATCTCACACCCGGTGAGAATCAAACCAGCGTAGTTCGGGAAAATTAACGAACTATTTTAAAACAAGACTCTTTTTTCAATTTTATTTTTGGCATTTCATAAGAAAATAACAAAACTACTTTCAAAAACAAGACTCTTTTTCATTTTCATTTTTTGCATTTCATAAACAAATAAAATAAACTAAAAAAAACTATTTTAAAAAAACCAAGACTCTTTTTTCATTTTCATTTTTCATGGCAAGACAAACTATTTTCCTCTTCTATTTTTGAAAACAAGACAAAATAACGACTCACTTTTTCCTTTTTCATTTTCAACAAACAATAAAACAACCTATTTTTCCCAAACTAAAATAAAGACTCTTTTATTCTTTTTTTTTCTGCGAACAATCCCAAAAATAAAGACTCTTTTTCTATTTTTCCTTTGCTTTTAGTAAAACAAACTATTAAAAACAAAATATTTCCATTTTTTCATTTTTCGAAATTTCGACAGAGCTTCGACAGCATTTGGGCATCAGTTTTTCTAAAACTAAACAATTAATTCTTTACACTGCTATTTCTCTCTTTTTCTCTTTTTCTCAATTTCACAAAATTCCCAATATTCAAAAGCCGATCAGCATGCGGCCTCGAGACAAATAAGTGCACGTAAAATGCATCATGGTGGTCTTTTCATATCCGATTACCTGTCCTAGACGGACCAAACCCCTGTGTTGAGTCCCCTATGTCAAATGCAACATGATGCAAATAAGCGTTCCTACTAGGGATCCAGCATGAAGCCAATTTATTCTAGGTTCAAAACCTGAGTATGTGTTCTAGACTGTGCACCCGAGTGAACAACTCGAGTCGAGGAGGGGGCTACTTACCGGGAACCAAAAGGCCATTCGGCTTAGTAACTTGTCCGGCCTCTTTCTTATTTCAAGCTATTGACACTAACAGAATAGGGAGTCTCAACCAGTAAGCACATCCACAGAGGTGAGAAGAGAAGGGTTTCGGCATAGTTTAAATACAGTTCAGATAATATCAAAGCGGTAAAAAGCAATATTTTGGTCATTAGGCATGGAACATGTAGGAAAATCAGATAAAGCCAAACACAGCAATTATTCTAAGCTCGAATTCTTAAACCCTGAACCGAAGTTCTGGGTTTGTATCCCCAGCGGAGTCACCATAGCTGTCACACCTACTTTTTCGATACACCCGCAAGGGTATAAAGGAGTTTTTCCACTTAAAGGACAAACGGAACGAGATTTATTATTAGATTTCAGAGTCGCCACTTGGGAGATTAATGGTGTCCCAAGTCACCGGTTGAATCCCGAACCAAGGAAATTATGTCTCTGTTAACAGTCTGCGGACCAGAAATCCGGGTAAGGAATTATGTTAACCCGGGAGAAGGTGTTAGGCATTCCCAAGTTCTGTGGTTTTGGTACGGTCGCTCAACTATCATATTTGGCTTATTTATTTGACTTTAGTTCAAGTTTTAACCTATATGCTTTTAACTTTGAAACGCTCTTATTATTATTATTTTTAGAGAATTGCAACGTCATAAAAACATGTCTCGAATCGCGTCACATAAATGCACCCGCGATTTTTTACACGTTTTGACTTCGTTGAGATTTGGATTTGGGTCACATAAATGTGCACCCATATTTAAGAAGGTAAGATTATTAAAAAAAACGCGCCTAAAGTAACTAGCGTGTTATTATCTTTGGGGAAGGCCGTGAAATTCGCTAAACGGCCTATCCCGAAGTCTAAGTATTTGTTAATTAAGCATGGAATGAGGGCCCCACAATTTGCATATTTATTTGGCAGGGCTCGTCTCATTATTTTTTTTAAAGTTTAATCCTAAAGTGGCTATGATTTTCCATTCGGTTTTGTTTCTAATAATGAACAAAAGAAAACCTAATTAATTAATTGTCATGTAAGATTCACTACACTTGAATTTTGAGTCTTTCACTTGACTCACAATTCCAGTTTTGGTTTCAAATTGGCCCAGTCTCGGGCTGTTGATATCGCCCTTGGCCCAAATTGAATTAAAATGGCCATGGCCTGGGTGCCTTCAGCTGGCCGGTGTGGGCGTGAATCAGGCTTCCAGCAATATTGACGATGAAACAGATTTAAAAACACTGATGAATTATTCCAAGCAAGATGTGATGCCAATTGAACAAGGATTATTACTAATAAATTGTTTAAGACAAAATGGTGATAATTACTAACAACGAACCATAGATCAANTGGCTATGATTTTCTATTTGGTTTTGTTTCTAATAATGAACAAAAGAAAACCTAATTAATTAATTGTCATGTAAGATTCACTACACTTGAATTTTGAGTCTTTCACTTGACTCACAATTCCAGTTTTGGTTTCAAATTGGCCCAGTCTCGGGCTGTTGATATCGCCCTTGGCCCAAATTGAATTAAAATGGCCATGGCCTGGGTGCCTTCAGCTGGCCGGTGTGGGCGTGAATCAGGCTTCCAGCAATATTGACGATGAAACAGATTTAAAAACACTGATGAATTATTCCAAGCAAGATGTGATGCCAATTGAACAAGGATTATTACTAATAAATTGTTTAAGACAAAATGGTGATAATTACTAACAACGAACCATAGATCAAGTCCGATTTAGTTCCAAAGCAGATTTATGAAATTAGACATAACTTAACCGTCCAACAATTCTACCATTTAACAAGCCCTGTAAACCAATTTCACAGTGGCTTTCTGTTCAATCTTCAATTAAAACAAATGAGGTCATAGATTTAGAAATTAATTTCCTATTCCCATTATCACATTACGCCAAAACAACCCAAGTTATAACACACTTAGATCGCTGGCCTATCAATTGAATTCCCAGTGATAAATTATAAACGAAAATCACAAGTAAATAACTTCCAATTCTAGCTAACTTCTGATTACGAAATTCTATGATAAAATACGAAACTAGACTGCTTTGGCATACTGATTGTTACTCTAATAGCTCAATTAGTTCATTATAGATAGACAATCTAATTATACAAATGACGTAAACTCTCAGGAAAACAAATTATTTTATTAATCAGTCAGAATTGAAATAACTCATGACTTCAAACAGCATCACTTCAACATGTATTCCTCCAATCAAAATACATCAATCCTTCAATAGTTCATAGGAAATCAGAAGATGTACCTGGAAAACGAAATAGGAGGAAGAAAATGAGATCAACACAGCAATGTAACAGTAGATAATCACAGGCAGGCCAGGACAAGTTCAGAAGTTCAGAAGTGTTTTGAAAATCAAACAGAGGCAGTAAATCACCAAACATAACACCAAATTAACCCAAAATGAATCCAGCAAATGATCGAATCCCAGATTAAAAAGGAAACCACTCAATATAACTTTAATAGCACTAAATCGAATCGAAATGCACTCTAATATCCTCTGAAACTTTCAATAGACCCAAATCTCAACAAAAACCAACTTATTTGAAACCAAATTCACTCGACATCAATCGGAAAGTGTTTCTGAAACTTCCAGCCACCAGAACTTAAACCAGGAAATGCAAATTGGTTACTCAAACTGAAAATTAGCTAGGAAATTTAATAGAACAGTACGTTTTTTGGTTTTGAAGTTTTATTTTTTTTTTTTGGTTTTCTGAAAGTTATATATCTAATAGAGAATGTTGATCTGAAATTTTTGAATTTTCAGATCTCTTTCAGCTTGGAGTTATTTTTGGGGGAATTTGAGGGCTCCAAATTTTTTCTCCAAGGTAATGAAGGAGTGCCTTTAATAAGAAGAAAATCAGGGAAGCTGCTGGATTCACTACCCATTTTCCCTCTCTTTTTATTTTTATTTTTACCTAACTAGTCCTTTAATCTTTAACTTACTGCCTAAGTTTCTACCTTAAGTTATCAAAATTCTTATTTGAAACTTATCTAGAAGGTTCTAGAGCTTCCCATTCAGTTGCTGAAAGATTCCCTTGCCCCCATATACCTAAACTACCCTTCAATGCCCTGTTATTTACCTAAGCTAAAATAGACTATGAGTCAAAAAGCCCAATGGCTTAAAACTGAATTTTAACTAGGCTATTTCAAAAGATTCAAAGATGGACTAAGCCTAGTCAATAAACTACACAACCAGAAGCCCTTAAGTATCTACAGGAACACACAAATAATACACAATTTCCCATAATTAAACAAGTTATTTGACAGATTAATAATCATAAGCAGAGAAATAAACACGTTATTGAATCAGAAACAACTAAAAACTAGTCAATTTATTAAAGAATGCAATCAATGTTTTAATCCACCCAAAGTTAACAGACCAAATCAGAATACTAATAAAAGAACCTATCTTATTACTAATAGAAAACCTAATTGAATCTTGTTGAAAAAGAAGGAATGAGAAAAGATGAAGAAGGATAACCAGGGAATTAACATTTAATCAAGAACTAAGAAAGGAAAAGAAATTACCACTAAGGTTTTACATCGAGCTGTAGATTTCTACTCTTTCTTCACAAGAATCTCATCAACATTCACCGTTTTGGGACCACCAGAAAATGGGAAGCTAAACCCATGGTTGTTCAGCTCCGAATCGGTTAAAGTACCAAGAAACAGAGTCGGGCAACAAATCGTCTTGGAAAACCTAGAAATGGCGGGTGGGTTCAGCTCTGTTTGGCGGTGATTTGAGGAATGGTGGTGGGAGATTTTGACTCCATGACGTGAATTGTAACACTGAGCACTAGCCTTGATTTCTCCAAAAGCATGTGTTTTTTGTCATAATTTTCACCAGGAGCCAAGAATGAAGGAGAACCGGAGAGGAGAGCCCCATCGGAGAACACCTCGGTGTTGTCTTAGATCTTTGACTTGAAGAGGAGGCGTGGTTTTGGAAAGAAACTAACCATGTATTTGGAATGGGGACATGAAGGTGGTTATTTGGTCAAGTTTTCAGTCGATTTGGGAGTCCATCGCCACCGCATGGCGAATTCCAGTGGCGACGGTGGTGGTGATATATGAAGGTGGAAGAGACGACCTAATACTGTGTACTAGGTTAATATGAAAGAGGGTTTGGATATTATTAAGGGAATTGTGGAAATAATGTCAACCATTGGATTGAGTTTAAATGAAAGGCCAAGATCTCCTTTTTAATTTTTAAAACTTAAAACAACGTAGTTTGGCCACAGTACTACGTCGTTTCAATGTTTTTCTAGCCTGATGCTGGATCGGGTATGGAGAATGATTTGGGCTGGGTAATGTCTTTAATTTGGGCCATACGAAATAAGTTGAGAATGGCCCAGTTCAGGCTGCCCTCTTTTTCCTTTAATTCCTTTTCGATTCTTTTTATTCAATATGTATTTTTCTCTTTTTCTTGTTTTGTATTTATTTTTATTTTATTTATTTTTTTGTTAAAATGACAAATAAAAAGTCAAAGTCCAAATTGAATCTAAAAGCATATTATCTAATTAACAAAATTAACTAATTTTTAATTTTAACCTAAAATTTGAGACAAATTCTACGAATTAAAAATAAATGTGCATAAAGTCATTTTTTGTTATTTTCTTTATATGTAAATAATTTTAAACTGCTAACTAACACTGGAAACATGAAATTAAATCTCACACAAATGCCACATGTATTTTCATATGATTTAAAATGCACAAGTAAAATGCAACAATCACCAAAAAATGCCACAAAATTCGCAAGAAATTGTAAAATAATAAAGAAATTATTTTGTTTGACTTTTGGGAATTATTTGCTTAGGGCAAAAATCACGTGCTCACAGTGCTTCGTCTGGAATTCTTTAGAAATTAAATGGTCAAAGTAACATGTTGCTCGTTCAATTTCCAATACTTTTCTTGAATTTTTTTAAAACAAATTAAAAATCACTAGAATCCTGAGGATTTTTATTAATTGCATAATGTGCACTTGACTATTAGTTTAATCAAAGCATGTTCTTTCTTGATTAGTTCATTTTCTAATCCAAATATAGCAAAGAACAATCTTGAAAATTCGTAGCTTTCTTTAGGTGCGACTTAGTCTATTATCTTGATTATGTATACATTTCCTTAACATAATTTTTATTTTTCCCAAAGTAAATATATGTTCACGCAACTTCAACCAAATTTCTTAATATTTAATAAAGCGTGATTAATTATTAAAATAAAAATGCAACTCCCTTTTGTTAAAATAAGTGAGGTGTGCCATGCCAAACAAAATTTATAATTCATGTCCCTCGTAAGATTAGATTAAGAACTAACACTTATAGAAAAGGTTTGAAGTGTGCCATAAATAAATTAAATCATCCATGGCCCTCACAAATGTTGTTTTTAAAAATTAAATAATCGTAGTTTGCTTTAGGCTCGATTTAAACTAGTAATGTGATTATCTATACGGTCGCGTAACGTAATAGCTAATTTAATTCTAAAAGTAACTCGAGGGATGCGTTCGCGCAACTTCAACCAAACTTTTTCTTGAAAAATACGCAAAGCGTTATTAATTGTGGGCAAGTTCGTGTGACATAATTTTTGACACGCCAGAGGAATAGAGTGTATGTACGCGTAACTCAATTCTTTAATTACGAACAAATCAAGTGATTAAAAGCAGTAAAAAGGTAAATGTACGTAGGTTCTAAAATAAGTAATTAGATGATTTAAGCCAAGTAATAATCACTAATCGACCATGCTAGAACAACGGAACTTAGGAATGCCTAATACCTTCTCCTAGGTTAATAGAATTCTTTACTTAGAATTTCCGGTTTGTAGACTTTTAAGTAACGTCGAAAACTTACACGATTTGGGATTTAAAATAAACCGGTGACTTGCGACACCAAATAAACTATCCCAAGTGGCGACTCTGAAAAAATTAAATAAAATAATCTCATTTCGATTAATGTCACTTTAATTGGAAAAACCCTTATACTCCCTTTCGGGTGTGTAAAAAGGAGGTGTGACAACTCTGACGACTCTGTGGAAAAAAGAACCCCGAACTTCTGGTTCAGGGTTTAAGAATTCGATCTTATTAATGTGATTTTTTATTTGGCTTTTTTGTTGATATTACTGTATTTTCTGGACTTAATGTGCTAATTGTCATTTACCGCTTCGATATTACTTGAATTGTGCTTAAATGTCTTCTTATGCCTCCCTTCTGAGTCTTCTAAAAAACGGTGCTCATGTTCGTGTGGCCCACTTTTTTGTTAGAGTTATACCAAATAGAATGGGGCTGGGCAAGCAACAAGGCCAGGCAGACTTTCGTGCTCCCGTTACGTTGCCCCATCCTCGACTCGAGTTTGTTCGCTCGGGTAAGCCAGGTTTAGAGACAACCCAAGGTTTAAACTTAGAATAACGTAACCTCATGCCGGATCCCTAGTAGGAACGTTTATTTACATCACGTACACCTGACCTTGATGACTAAACACAGGAGTTGGGTCCGTCTAAGACAGGTGTACCCGAAATAAGAGACCATCACAATGCATCCTACGTACTATATGATTATTTATTTATTTCGACTTGTATGTTGATCGGCTAGGGAAAGGAAATAAAGAGAAAACTAGGAGTAAGGTAGGATAGAGAATTCACCCGATTCTGAAAATTTCGATATTTGAAAATGCCTTGAAACTCTGCCAAAATTTTAAAAAAAAATAAATGAAAATGTATTTCAAAAAAAATAACAGTGAGTCAGTATCATGTTCTTTCCAATTATGTCAAATCTGACCGAATTACGCGGGTCTGATTCTCACCGAATGTGAGACAAGTAGGCAAACATCATCGATTCTGGCTCCAATATTTAAAAAAATCCAAAAAATATTTTCGTTTAGTTCCTTCTTTAGAAATCTTTTCTTAGAAAAATTTCAAAAAAAAAAAGAATTTTTTAAACTCAAAAATAGTTCCTTCTTTCTGAAGTCTTTCATATGGAAAAAGAAATTAAAAAAATTAAAAAGAATTAAAATCTGAAATACGACTTTCCTTTATTTTGAAGTATTTTTCAAAAAATTAAAAAAAAACAAAAAAAGGGGAAATATTATTTTCTTTCTTTAAAAGTATTTCTTTCGTAAATTTCAACAAAAAAAAAAATAAAAAATTGAAGTCCAAAAATATTTCTGCTTTTCTTTAGAAGTACTTTTGTAAATAAATAAAAAGTTCAGAAATTCAAAAAAAATTCGCAAAAGTCCATCTTTTGAAAATTAAGAGGCAACATCCAAAATCCAAAAAAAAAAAAATTTTTTCTTCTTTTGAAAAAGAGAAAACGAATAAAAATTCTAACAAAAAATATTTTCTTTTTACTTTTGAAATTCTCAAAGTCCTAATAAAAACAAAATGAATTTTTAGATGTCTTTCTTTCAAAAAATAAACAAAAAATCAAAATAAAAAATCAAAAGAAATATAAATTTCCTTTCTTCTTTTAAAGCATTTCTTTCGAAAATTCTAAAAAAAAAAGTTTTTCGTTTTGTTAAAGCTTTCATGGTCTGAATTTTATAAAAGTAAAACAAGTTAGCTTATTTACTCCATTCTCAATCTTCCCGAACTACGCAAGATCTGATTTATCCGGCGTCATAATACGTAGGCAATCCCCATCTGATTCAATCATAGCCATAAATAAACTGAAAAAACAAAAAAATTGAATTAAAAAAAGTAGAAAAAAACGACAGTGACAAAATATAAAAGAGTGACAAAAACAAAAAAGAAAAGAAAGTGCAAAAATAAAAGACCGGCAAAAACGAGATGAAAGAAAAAATCAAGAGTGATTAAATAGAGGCAGAAATGAATAAAAGAGCTACAGTGTAAAAAGGGCTAGTTAAGACCAGGATGAAATATGCAACCATTCAAACACACGATAGAAGCGTTTAAATGTTAGGTGCATTGCATCCCGACGTACGATTTCCTATATGTTAAACGTTTCCAAACTAACAAGGTTGTTGAGTATGCAAACTAGCTAGGTTTTGGTGGTTGATTTTGTTGGTAGTCTAGCCTCCCCTCCTTCACAAAATCCAAATGATGAGATGACCGGCGCAAGCAATCTACCAATCATCGTTCCTGAGGATAGCCTATCATCGGCTATTCTGCAGCTAGAATCAACAGCTGTTGAAGAGAATAAGATGTTGCATCTCCGCATATTGGAATTTTGGTATGCCTGGTCTAATGGTAGGGAACCGCTAAGTGCAATCTCTGGGTTCCCTAAATTGATCCCCAGGTCAGTTCAGGTTACCAACGCCCCTATGCCCAACCCGCTTATCCTATGTGGGCACCCTCCAATGCCCTCAAATGATCCTAGTATGCCTTCTGTGGTTCGCCCCCAGGCACCGCCTTCAAGGGAACCACCTCCAACGTTCATCTTTCAGGGTCCACAACTTCAACAAGAAATAACATATGCGACCCCTTACTCTTTCGCTCAACCTCCGCAATATGATCTCTCGGGGTAGCAAGAAAAATTGTTAAAAATCCCGCGGAAGAGGAAATGGCTAGGAAGATGAAGAGCATAGAACAACGCCTGAAAATCATGCAAGGTCTGAGTGGCCAAAAGAGTGTCTCATACTCTGACCTCTGCATGTTTCCCCATGTCCACTTGCGAGTTGGCTTCAAGATACCAAAATTTTAATAGACGACGGGCATGGAGACCTGGTCGCTCATCTGAAACGATACTATAACTAGTTGAGGGGTGCAGGTGGAAAAAAGGAGCTGTTAACAACCTATTTTGGGGAAAGCCACACTGGAATCGCTTCTGAGTGGTATATGGACCAAGAAATTACCTATTGGCACGTGTGGGACAATATTGCCGGAGATTTTGTCAGCCAGTTCCAGTATAATGTGGACATCTCTCCCGATAGAAAAACTTTATCCAATTTGGAAAACAAAACCGCGAAAAGCTTTCGCGAATATGCCGTGAAATTGATATGGTCACGACCTTTCTGCAGGCCCAAGACGCAGATTACTTCAAGAGCATGATGTCTGCTATTGGTAAGTCGTTCTCTGAGGCTATCAAAATCGGGGAAATGGTTGAAAACGGTTTAAAAACAGGTTGAATCTTGAGTCATGCTGCTTTTAAGGCCACATCAGAGTCTGCTCCTAATGGTTTGGAGGGTTTGATGAACACAAATGGGAGTGAAGAGGGAGCCATGATGGTTTCAAGCTCGAGGGGGCCCGCAGGTCATTCATCCAATCATATGTGCTTCCTATCATCCCAATGCTCAATCTTACCCGCGGCCACAACATTATCCACAAAATCGAGCTCCACCTCCCAGAAATGCCCATCCTTACCAAGCTCTATATAATCCTGAACCAAATGATCCCCAATATAATCCTAGCCCAAGAGAGCCTTTCAGAAAGTATCAGTTCACCCATTTTTATGAATTGTATTCAATCTTGTTCCAAAAGCTAATCAAGCTGGATCTATTCCAGCCAATTGCCCCGCACCGGCCTAACCCCAAGTCCCCCATGCACCGAGATGACGCTAGATGTGAATACCACTCTGGGGCAGTAGGACACATGAAAGAGGACTGTTGGACCCTCAAAAGGGCAGTTGAAGATTTGATTGAAGCTGAAAAATTTGTTTTTCAGGATAAAGAAGCTCTTGATGTGATGAACAATTTATTGCCTGCCCAAAAGGGCTGGCCAATAGCTGCAATGATTTTTGAAGATGAGTAATTTGATCCGGCATTGATGGCCATTTCAGCCATTGTCGAGACAGAAGAAAAGCCAAAAAAGGCTGCCAAGCCTAAAAGTTCCCCATCAGACGGGAGTCTCGATAGCCAGTCTTGCTATCCTTTTTTACCTTATTGTCTTACTTTCCAACGTAAACCTTTCTATCTTCAAAAAAATTGAAAAAAATTAAAAAATCAAAAATAAAAAATCAAATGAAATTAATATTTTATTTTCCAGGAATGTCTCTTTTCTTAATCTTGTCATTTTTTTTACTCTCTTTTTATTTATGTTAAGTGCATATTTCAATAACATGACATGCTTGCAGACTTTATGCCCAAATCCTAAAAGCTGTCAGACCTCGAATTAATGAATCAAGAATTAGATCACAATGAAGATACGTTTAAGGAAATAAAACAAAGAGTTGGAACGGCTGAAGGAAAATCGGTTCCAGAATTGGAAAGGTACACACATTACAACAAAAGTACTACCAAAAGAATGCGTTGTACATGGGATACATCGAAGGAAATGTCCCTGAAACAACTCTCAATGCAAATGCAGTCTAAAGGTACTATGTTGAATCCTCTATATAGCATTAGTGTTTTCCGATTGGGATGAAGAAGACTTTCTTTCTCACTATCCAAACACTATCAACCTTTTCAAACCCTTTGAGCCAGTTACTTTTTTTTGATTATCCTCTTTGGAACTTGAAAGTGCAATTTAAAAAAATGAAATGAAAAAAAAAATTGATGATAAAGGAGAAGAAAAAGAAAGATAAAAAAAAGAGACAAGAGGAAAAAGAAAGGAAAGAGAAAAAGAAAAGAAAGAAAAGAAAACAAAACAAAACAAAAAAAGGAAAAAAAAAAGAAAATAAAAAACAAAGTTCCCTGAACTACGTTCGACTTTATTCTGAAAGGATACGTAGGCAGCCTCTCTCTGAGGTTTATTCACACCAAAACAAAAATCCAAATTTCCCCATAAGTGAAACTGGGGCAGATGTTGTAATGGTTCTACGACGATTCACCTGAAAGGTTCCAAATTTGTAATTCAAACTAAATTCTTTTTACTCCAAATCATGTTCAAGTCCTTCTGATCAATTAGTGATAATGTTCAAAGATCAGAGAATTCATTTACTTGGATCCGATGCAATCAAAATAAGAGAAATAAAATAAGAGAGTCTTATTGGTGAAAACCCACATGGGCATCGTAAGGCGATATTAACTAGAGAAATTGAAAATGAGAGGGTCTTGTTAGTGAAAACTCGGAAAGAGCACTACAAGGCGATGGTGAGAAAAGAAATGAGAGAGGTCAGCTGATGAAACTCGCAAAAGGCACCACTAATCAATAAGAGGATCCTCACAACCTTCGGCATCAACAGAGTCCTAGCAAGGTTCTTCGATTTTAAGGAAAAGTTGTGATGAATTTCTGAGAGTTTGACGGTTTATACAGATCAGTCATCCAGTCCAAAAGGCATGTCATCTTCATTGAAGTCCACATGCACTCCAGATAAGCCCTTCTTTCCTTTCCCTGGAATGGACACTTCTTGTTCTAAATTAATTCTCCATTCCATTGTTTGTTTTCTTTGAATCCTTTTCGGTCTAACTCTATTCCAAAGCTGAGGAAAAAAGAGATAGCAAGACTGATTTACAGGGCTTTCTTTTGATACAAGCTAATATACAGAAGGCACCCAGCCTCGTTAGGGGGCATCAAGTTGACTTCGACCGGCCATGGTGGCTGATGTTTTGAAATTGAAAACTCTCAGAAATTGAAAAGGTTAAGTCCCACATGGCTAATCGTATCGGCAATGATTTGAAAGAAAAAAAAATCCAAAGTGCCTCAAATGCTTTGAAATTGAAGTTGGAAGAAAGAAGCCAAAAATTAAAGGCCTATAAAGGCCAAATAAAGTTGGAAAAGGTTAAGTCCCACGTGACTAGTCGTTGCAACAAAGTTTGAGAAGCAAAAGTTCCACAATGCTCTGAAGTTAAAAAAAAGAAAAAAAAAAGGGAAGAAAAGGCAACAAGTCAGAAGGGAAAGGCCCACAAAGGCGAATTAAAGTTGAAAGCTAAAGTCCCACGTGACCAACCGTCATGGCAAAGACTCTCGGTTTTAAGACACAAGTTAGGTTTGGTTTATGAGAAATTAGAAGGTTGCGCCGATCAGCTATCCAGTCCAAGAAGATAAGTCCTTCGTTCTTCCCCCAAAAAGGACATCTCTTGTTAAATTCAGTATGCTCTCTTTTGTTTACTTTTCTTTGAATCCTTTTTGGTTTAATTCTTCTCTGAAACTAATACAAAGAAATGATGGCAAGATTGGTTTATAGAGTTCTACTGAACAAAGTCTGAGTTTAAAGAAAAAGTACCTAGCCTCAGCAGGTACATCAAGTCGATCTCAACTGGCCATGATGGCCGATGTTCCAAAGTCAAAATTATGGAAAAGGAAAGAAATCCAAAGTCAAATGCCCATAAAGGCGAAATAAGATGAAAATACCAAAGGCCCGCATGGTTGAGCCATCATGTGAAATATTGGGAAAGTGAAGGTCCCTGGGTTTTAAAAGACAGATTGATCTCCAGAAAGTCAACAGGTAGTAAAGGATTTCAGCAAAAGAGTTTCGCCGAGATCAAGTGATCAAAACAATCAAGGCCACAAATCCAACCACCATTTTACACCGACAAATTGTTCTTTGATTTGAAAACAGGTGCAATCTAAGATAACCTCACAAGAAGCAGATGTAATAAAAGCAAGGTGCGCAGAGACCAGAATGGTCCTACAGCAGAAGTTAACCCAAAAAGGAAGTCCCTTTCAAACTCTTCAAGCATTCTCTTGAATAAAGTATTAAAAGTGAAACGAAAACGAGAAGAAGGAAAATTGCAAAATTATGGTAGCCTAGGGTCCCCAATCTCTAGATACATTTTTACAACATAGGGTCGCATTCCCTTGTCACACCCAGTATAATCTGGTAGTCTTTTCTATTATAGGGTTCCACTCCCTAGCTAACCCCAACATAACCCGAGGATCCAATTCCAGCAAAACCCGAAGACTATCCCAGCATAACCCGAGGACCTTTTTTTTTCATTCCGGCATAACCCGATGAATTTCCGAGCATAAGCCATCGACCTCCCCGGCATAACCCGAGGACCTTTTTTCTTTCCCGACATAACCCATGGACCTCTCCGGCATAACCCGAGGACCTTTTCCTTTCTGGCATAACCTGTAGACCTCCTCGGCATAACCTGAGGAACTTTTCTCTTTTCCGTCATAACCCGATGACCTTTCCCGGCATAACCCGTGGACCTCCCTGACATAACCCGATGACATTTTTCTTTTCCGACATAACCCGATGACCCTCCCGGCATAACTTGAGGATCTTTTTCTTTCCGTCATAACCCGATGACTTTCCCGGCATAACCCATGGACCTCCCCAGCATTATCCAAGGACCCTCTTCTTTTCCGGCAAAACCCGATAACTTTCCCGGCATAACTTGTGGACCTCCCCGTCATAACACGAGGACCTTTTTCTTTTCCCGAGATAACCCGAGGACCTTTTTTCCTTTCCTGGCATAACCCGTGGACCTCCTCGACATAACCCGAGGACCTTTTCCTTTCCAGCATAACCTGATCACCTTTCCCGACATAACCCGTGGACCTCCCCGGCATAACCCGATGACCTTTTTCTTTTCTGGCATAACCCGATGACCCTCCCCGGCGTAACCCGAGGACCTTTCCCTTTTTTGGCATAACCCAATGACCTTCCCCGGCATATCCTAAGGATTTTTTCTTTTCTGGCATAACCCGAAGACTTTCCCGTCATAACCCATGGACCTCCCCAGTATAACCCGAGGACCTTTTTCTTTTCTGGCATAACCCGATGGCCTTCCCCGGCATAACTCGAGGACTTTTTCTTTTCCGGCATAAACTGATGACCTTCCCAGGCATAAACCGTTGACCTTCCCGGCATAACTCAAGGACCTTCCTACCTTTCCGGCATAACCCGGCCATTTTTCCAGCATAACCTAGCAATCTTTTAAAATTAGGGCCCTAATCCCTAGTTAATTTCATTATAGATACAGGGCTCCACTCCATAATCTTTTTTCCCAAGGATACACAATCCTTGTTTTATTGCTTTCAATAAAAAAAATAACTTAAATTTTGTTGCAATAACTCATAAAATTTTTCTAGTGAAAACTGGGGCAGAAAAATTTCATTCGTTTGTTTGCTTTGGTGCCTAAACAGGTTTTGCACCGTAAGGCACAAGGTTTGAGATGACCAAAAGAAGAAGTCTCAACCCAAATAAAAGAAAAGAAGTTGAACGCAAGGTACATAAGCGGAGAAAAGATGTGGGCTACTCAAAATTTGATTGAACTCACAAGCTTCGCATGTCCCGCCTTGATCGGAGAAGCTGAAGAAGAATGAACCAGCGGTTGTAGCTAACAAGCATCAAGATTCATATCAGAGTCTACAGTAAGAGCTGACCAAAACTCAAGATCAACCTTTTGAAGGTTTATGGATATGGATCTTGTAACTTGTAGCTAATAGGCTTAGCTAGTTAAGCTTTTCATCTTTCATTTTTGTGTAATAAGGAGCTCAACAAGTAGAAACAGCAGCAACAACAGTGAAATCACAGTTTTCTGGTAGTCTCAACTACCAAAACTTCCAGAACTACACTGACCTGATTCCTTTATAGCCAAGGATATGTAGGCAACCTCTGAAGCAAGGATTGGTCAGGCTTTTTCAAAAGATGCTTCTCATGGAGTTTCGAACGGGCAAAAATCCCTCATAATTGCTCATTTTTTCTTTGCCAGAAAACCCTTCGCGTTTCCGAGCAAAGAGGGACAGCTGTGAGCATGTGATTTTTTCCCTATATGAAATACTCCTATAAAATCCCGAGAAAATAGGTTTTCTATTAATTATTTTCCATTTTAGGAATTTTTGTAGATTTTTTTTAATTATTCGCATTTCTGTGCATGTTTAATTTTTATTTAAATCACGGAAAATGCCAGAAATATCATACATTATATTTAGGATTTTTTTTTTATATTTTTAGGATTAATCAGCAATTATTTATTTTATAGATATTTGAAAATTACAAAAAAAAATAGGTCATTTTTATATTTTTTGTGGTTTAAATATTTTATTAATTTATTTTTCTCTTTCTAATTTAGAATTAAGTGATGTTTATAATTTTTTAGATAATTTATTTAATTTTAAAATTTAGCTAGTTTAGGATTTTAATATTTAGGATTTTAACTAAAGAAAAAGAAAAAGAAAAAAAAGGAAAACGGAATAAAAGAGGTAATTGAAAAAAGGGGTTTTAATATGAATTTGGGTTAACTCTTTGTACCAAATTGGCCCAATTATTCCCTAAAGCTAACCCAGATCCATGTCCAAATTCGAACCTACCCTAGCCCAAATACCCTTGAACCCATCAGCCCAAAACCCAACTTCTTTTAATTAAAACCAAGATTTAGACCTATAAAGGATCGGATTTTAGGCATTAAAAAAAGATTCCTAAGACCCCTACAGAATAGTGAACGGCGCTGAGACCCCCCTCCTGATTTTTGGACCTAGATCGCCGATGCTCATCTTCTTCATTCTTCCAAACACATAGAGAGACCTTACCCATGCCAAACGGCACCCTCTAGTCTCTTCTTCTTCTTCTTGATTTATCAAAACCATAAAAAAAACAGACCCTAGCAACGAAGCTGATTAACTAGCTGAATCTAAGAAACAAGAAAGTCGAAAACAAAACTCAAAAAGAAGAAAAAATGATTTTGTGAAGGAATATGGTTCAAACAAGAAACAATCAACCAAGTCTCCTACTAAGATTTCTGGAAAGGAGGGGAAAAGGAAAAAGTGTCAATAATACCAAAACAATTAGATTCTTATCCCTCTTCTTTTTCGTTTCCTCTGCCGCACCAGAACTGACCCATTTACGAAATTGATGCTGAAATTAGAAGACCATTTCTAAGATTTAGAACAAAGGTTTCGAAAATATAGAGGAATATGAGAATCAAAAGCAATTTTTCAAAATTACTCTTCCATTGCTGGGTTTTATTCCACAATTTGGAGATTTAAAAAGAAGTCTCATTCAAATCGACATTCGATTTCTGATGTTCTTGTACAGCAGATTTGCTGAACTCCATCCTTCACTAATTCGCCGTTATTCGGCCATTTTGATTCCATTCCCGAATACTAGGTACACACCTCTAAGTTTGTGTTCTTATCTTTTTTTGAAATAACTGAATCTCTCCGTTATTCAATGAACTCCTTACTTGTTGTTTGTTCTTACGTGACTGATTTTATAAAGAGTCAAGTACCATATCGGAATTTCGAGTTGTTTGTGAGATCTATTTGTGTTCGAATAATATAAAAGGTTATCCTTAAGTTAGTTTAAAGCGTGTGAATAGCCAAATTATTATCATGTTTAGTATCTCCATACTAATGTTAATCGTGTGTCTTTGGATGTTAACCAAAAGCAGTTGGGTTTTTTGACACTGAGATGTTCGCTCGTTGAGGATAAAGTGTGAATGCTGAAATCAAGCACGAATATATGAATCGGACGTTTAAGATTTGTCGGCTGCGATTTGTATAACACTCCTTAATGTCAAAGTCTAGAGGGGTAATCTCTGACAGTGTTTGTTATTGTGTAATTTTCAAATATGGCCGTTGATGCAATAAATTAGCTCCTGAAATGTGAGCTCTATTTGGTTTCGATTTGAATTTTAAACTATAAGGTCGCTTTCCTCGTATAAAAAGTTATGCTTTCACAAAATAATGTTGTGCTTCATGTGGAATACTTTAGACATTACTTTTCTTGAATTTTTTTTAAAACAAACTAAAAATCAATGGAATTCTGAGGATTTTTATTAATTTCATAATGTGCACTTGACTATTAGTTTAATTAAAGAACGTTCTTTCTTAATCAGTTCATTTTCTAACCCAAATGTAGCGAAGAACAATCTTCAAAATTCATAGCTTTCTTTAGGTGCGAGTTAGTCTATTATCTTGATTATGTATACGTTCGCGTAACATAATTTTGATTTTTCCAAAAATAAATCGAGGTATGCATTCATGCAACTTCATCCAAACATTCTTAATATTTAATAAAGCATGATTAATTATTAAAATAAAACACAACTCCCTTTTGTTAAAATAAGTGAGGTGTGCCATGCCACACAAAATTTATAATTCATGGCCCTCGTAAGATTAGATGAAGAACTAACACTTATAGAAAAGGTTTGAGGTGTGCCATAAATAAATTAAATCATCCATGTCCCTCACAAATGTTGCTTTTAGAAATTTAATAATCGTAGTTTATTTTAGGCTCGATTTAGACTAGTATTGTGATTATGTATACGTTCGCGTAACATAATTGTGAATTTAATTCTAAAAATAACTTGAGGGATGCGTTCGCGCAACTTCAACCAAAGTTTTTCTTAAAAAATAAACAAAGCGTTATTAATTGTGGGCACGTTCGCTTGACAGGATTTTTTATTTGCCAAAGGAAAAGAGTATACGTACGCGTAACTCAATTATTCAATTACGAAAAATCAAGTGATTAAAAGCAGTAAAAAGGTAAATACACATAGGTTCTAAAATAAGTAATTAGACAATTTAAGCCAAGTAATAATCACTAAGCGACCGTGCTAGAACCACGGATCTCGGGAATGCCTAATACCTTCTCATGGGTTAATAGAATTTCTTACTTAGAATTTCTGGTTCGCAGACTTTTAAATAAAGTCGAAAACTTTGGGATTTAAAATAAATCGGTGACTTGAGACACCAAATAAACTATTCCAAGTGGCGACCCTGAAAAAATTAAATAAAATAATCTCATTTCTATAAATATCACTTTAATTGGAAAAACTCCCTTATACTCCCTCTCGGGTGTGTAAAAAGGAGGTGTGACACTAGATCAAGAGTTATCACAAGTAGTAGAGAAAGATATGAGAGTTCGAGTGTGAGTGTGTGTTCTTTGAACTTGTCTCCGTGTTAAGAAATAAAATAGAGGAATTTATCTAGTAGTTCAAAGGTAGGGCAAATAAGGTAACAATGCCCACTTCAGTCAATCAAGGGAGAATCACAGAATCAATTACACGAAGAAAATCAGTATATTCTTTCCTTATTTAAAGGTAATTAACCAATGGTAAGGACAACAAATATTTAAGGAAAGAAGTTCAAATCATACATAAGCAAGGAGTGAATAATTAGGAGGCTAATTAAGAATAATCATATAAGGAATCAGTAAATATTATAGGCAATTAACATAAGGTAAGAAGACAAATTAAGGTCATAAACAGGGAAATAATCGATAGTTAGTTAGGGTGATTAAGGATATGTATGATGATGCTAAGACTCGGGTGAGGACTGTGGAGGGTGAATCAGAACATTTCCCTGTGGTGATGGGGTTGCACCAGGGATCGACTCTTAGCCCATTTTTATTTGCCTTGGCGATGGATGTATTGTCGCGACACATCCAAGGGGAGGTGCCTTGATGTATGCTATTTGCCAATGATAAAGTGTTGATTGACGAGACGCGTAGCGGAGTTAACGCAAGGTTAGAGGTCTGGAGACAGACCTTAGAGTCTAAAGGTTTCAAACAGAGTAGAACCAAGACAGAATACTTGGAGTGCAAATTCAGTGATGGGACCCATGATACAGATGTAGAGGTTAAGCTTGATTCTCAAGTTATCCCCAAGAGAGCGAGTTTTATGTATGTCGGGTCTATTATCCAAGGTAATAGGGAGATTGACGAAGATGTCGCACATCGCATCAGATTATTATGGATGAAGTGGAGGCTCGCTTCTGGTGTTTTTTGTGATAGGAATCTGTCGCTAATACTTAAGGGTAAATTTTATCGAGTGTTGGTTCGACCGGCTATGCTGTATGGGGCTGAGTGTTGGCCAGTCAAGAATTCCCACCTGCAGAAGATGAGAGCAGGAGAGATAAGGATGTTGAGATGGATGTGTGGGTGTACCAAGAGATATAGGATTAAGAATGAAGCTATCTGGGACAGCGTAGGAGTAGCCTATGTGGAGGACAAGATGAGGGAATCAAGGTTGAGATGGTTCGGACATGTTAAGAGAAGAAGCATTGATGCTCCTGTCAGGAGGTGTGAGAGGTTGACCATGGAGAGTTTGAGAAGAGGTCGAGGTAGGCCTAAGAAGTACTGGGGAGAGGTGATTAGACATAACATGGCGCTACTTCAGCTCACTGAGGACATGACCCTTGATATGAGGGTGTGGAGGTCGACGATTAAGGTAGAAGGTTAGTAGGTAGTTTTTAGTTGTTCACCGATAGTCTTAGTAGCATGCATGTCCCTTCATATTCTAGATTTCTATTATGTTATGTGGTTAGGTTAGCATCAGGTATTGTATTCCCTGCTGCTATTATTTGGTACTACTTATCCTTTATCTCACCCCTTCTCTTTTCTCTTCCTTATTTGTTCGTTCCTTGCTTTCCTCTTCTTCTTTTTGTCCTTCTTGAGCCGAGGGTCTATTGAAAATAGCCTCTCTACCTGCATTAGGTAGGGGTAAGGTCTGCGTACAGTCTACCCTCCCCAGACCTTACCTGTTGGGATCAAACTAGGTTTGTTGTTGTTGTACTAATTTCTGGAAAGATACCAACTTCTACAAATAGAAGATAGGCTAAGTAAAATTCCTTATATAGAAAAATTAGACGGAAAATAAATGTGAAGCCCTAATAGGGATTAATTAGGGTAAAAGTCACAAAGCAATGAATCTGACTAAGGAAAAACATGTAAGTCAAAATACAGATTGAAACATTGCAACGGGTAACATGGAAAAACTCAGAATCGAAGCAAAGCATCCGAATATTAGGGTTTTCATATAAATCGACTAGGGCTTAGGCATCCTTAGCCTAAATCAGCCGAGAACACATAAGAACAAACAATTAAGCATTAAAAATCAGAAACCCTTTGAGAAGATAACTTATAGTAAACCCTAGTTTAGGAAAAATGAGAAATCAGTTGAAAACCATAAAACTTTCAAGGAAAACATGTGAAATATGTTCAATTCGTCTCAAATCTGAACAGACCTGAGAAGATCGAAGATAATAAATTAGGTTCTTTTAGAAAGCATAACAGAGACGAGAACATAGGCCTAGAAAATCATGGATTCATAGCAAACTAAGAGAGGTTTCTTACACATGGTCAAGCAAACAGCCTGAAACAGGCAAGGAAATCAAAGGTGCAAACCAGACCGCCTAGGTCCCCTGAGATCTTCTCAAGGATCTAGGAAACTGACGAACCATAGCAAGTAGGAGGCAAGTATAGGCCTGAGATGACAAAGAAACATCATAGAACGGAGGGCTAAGCCGGTGACAGAGCCTGAGGACTAGGGTTTAGGTAGAGAGCGTTTGAGATTGAAGAGAGAGGGTGACGGCGAGGGAAAGGGGGGAAAATGAGACGGTGTAAGAGGGGTCATTATGGTTTAATTATGATAGGGGAAATTTGCACCGTTGATAAAAAATGATCAACTGCCAGAATTGGCTAGGGTATTGAGTCGAGCCAGCTAAGGTTTTGGGCTGGTATGTTGGGTTAAAATTGAAAACAAAAAGGGGCTATTTATTAAATACCCAAAAAATTGAATAAAATTAATTTTTGAAATAATTAACTAATTATAAAAAATGATTTTATGCATAGAAATGTTTTATAATAAATATTTAGTTTTTTAAAAATACAATGGATTAATTTCTGGTAAAATAATACAATAATGTGTGCATCGGCTACAATTGCAAAGTTATTGCAATTGTAACCAAAAAGTGCCAATTTGGCCATTTATGAAATAATTTGAACGTAATAGGACCATAAATGGTAATATTAAATCAAGAAATACTTTAAAATCATCTGTAATGAAATTTTGTAATTATTTATATGAAAAAAATATCGAGATAAATTTATTTAAATATGTAGAAACTATGAAAAATATCAATTGATGTTAATGCATAGTTCTAAAGGTATATATGCATTTTAAAAATATTATAGGGAAAAATTGGGTATCAACAATCATTAATATAAATTTTGTGGTTGGTTACCGCGCACTCCGGCTAAATTTGACACTATTTGGATTATTGTGGAACGACTCACAAAGTCAGCACACTTTTTGCCAGTGAAATCTTCTGACACAATGGAACAATATGCACAACTGTATATCAAGGAAATAATCAGGCTTTATGGCACAAAAGTTTCAATCAGTAAAGCACTCTAGTTTCAATCATGTCCGACCGAGAGGTTGTGACAAGAGGGGTTGCTCGGATGGTAAGCAACCCCCACTTCCAACCGAGAGGTTGTGAGTTCGAGTCTCCCCAAGAGCAAGGTGGGAAGTTCTTGGAGGGAAGGATGTCGGGGGTCTATTTGGAAACAACCTCTCTACCCCAGGGTAGGGGTAAGGTCTGCGTACACACTACCCTCCCCAGACCCCACTAAGTGGGATTATACTGGGTTGTTGTTGTTGTTGTTGTTGTTTCAATCATGTCCGATCGAGGTGCTTAGTTCACAGCTAATTTTTGGAAGAAAATTTAGCAAGGTTTGGGTAAGTAGGTAAATCTTAGCACAACCTTCTATCTACAGACTGACAGGCAAGCATACCAGACTATTCAGACGCTTAATGACATGTTGCGTATTTGTGTCCTTGATTTCAAAGGTAGCTAGGATGGCAATTTGCCACTTGTAGAGTTTGCTTATAAAAATGGCTCCCATGCTAGTATTCAGATGGCATCATTTGAGGCATTATATGGGAGACAGTGTAAATCTCCTATTGGATGGTTTGAAGTTGGAGAAGCTAAGTTGATAGGACTAGACCTTGTGCATCGAGCCATGGAGAAGGTTAATATCATTAAGGAGCGTTTGAAGACAGCCAAGAGCCGTCAAAAGTCTTATTCGGATGTTCATCGGAGAGACTTAGGGTTCAAGGTAGATTATTAGGTATTCTTGAAGGTTTCCCCCATGAAGGGTATTATGAGATTTGGAAAGAAATGGAAATTGCGTCCGAGGTATGTCATGTTATAGAGAATCATTAAGAGGATTGGTCAGGTAGCGTACAAGCTTGAGCTAGCACCTGTGATGTCATTAGTGCACCCGGTATTTCATGTGTCCATGTTGAATAAGGTAGTTGGATATCTGTTCGCTATTATGCCAGTTGAGACCATCGAGGTTAATGAAGAACTGTCATATGAAGAGATTCTAGTTGGCATTCTTGATAGGTAAGTCCGAAAGTTGAGAAATAAAGAAATTACCTCCGTCAAGGTATTATGGCGAAACAAGCAAGTTGAAGAAGCTACTTTGGAAGCCGAGAATGAAATGAAAAATAAGTACCTTCATTTGTTCGAATAGCCATGTAATAGTTCTATGAAGTTGTATCCCATAAATTTTGTATCACTTGTTCAGCTAATGTAAAGACGTTCCTTTTTGGTTATATGTTCCTTATGAGGCCATGGTTGGTGTCGTTTTGTGTCATGTTGTGTCATTTGATCATATATATATATATGTTGTTAAGATGTTTTTCCGGGGCTCACTGACAGGTGTATAGGCGTAGTTACAAAGGAAACTCTGGTGAAATTTTTTGAAAATTTAGGGTGTGAAAACTAAAGTTGCATAAGGTGCTATTAATGTTAAATGGAGAAGGATGTAAGGCCCTATGAAATTTTACCTAAAACCTAGAATTTCGGGGGGCCAAGTTAGATTTATCTGTTGTAATAGTAGAAATTCTTCGCGGCAAGCAGACTTTTTTGGACTAAACAGTACGCTACAGAGTTAAAGGAAAGTATTTTCCATAAATGTTTATTTCTGCAACCCATTATGCGGCTGCATAATTACTCTGCGGGTCGTAGAGTGTGGCAGTCTTTTTGGCCAATTTTGAGGTCCGTTTTCGTGGCCCATTATGCGACCGCATAACCATTTCACGATCCGCACTTCGTCTACATAACCATTATTCAACTTTTGTGAATGGAGGTTCTATCGCACATTATGCAACAACAAACCAGGTATATGGACCGCATATCTGCTGCAAACTGAGGCAGAAAATTTAGGTCCCTGAAGGACACTTTTCGCGATCATTTTATGCGCCGCATAGCCATTATGCGACCGTAGATCCGTGTTGGGGCTTCAAATTTTTGAATTTTAAACCCGATCCCATGTCGTTAAGACATATGCTAAAGCTTATTTTGAGCCTATTTCTGATGCTTTAGAGTCAGAGAAGGAGTTCTAGAGTGAGGGAGTGATCCTCAACTAATATATCCTCAATTCTTGCTTAAGACCTTGAAGATTGTCAAGTAAAGTTCACTAAGTTCTCACCTAAAAGGTAAGAATCTATGCCCTATCTCTTAATTTCATAATTTGTACTAAAATGGGTAATTAGTGATGTTTAGCTTAAAATATATATATTTCTATATATATATCGCCTCATATTATACATTTGTAATGTGATGATTTATATTAATTTGAAGTGTTTTTATGTGTAGGAATGATTCGGGATCAATTGGGGGCGAAATGTGCAAAATTAGAGCCAAAACGAATGAAATCGGGAAACTTGCGAATTGGGGCACCATAGGGGGCGCCTAACCATACCTGTGGTGCCAAAAATAGTAGCTAAAAATATTGGAGCACTATGAAGGGTTCCCGGCGCTAGCCAGGGCACCGGTGACGTGAACTGTCTCCAATTTCGGCCGGGACAAGGTTATTTTGGCCCTAGACCTATCCAACACGTATAAAAGCAAGACTAAACCTATTTTTGGAGGGTGAGATGCCACTTTGAAGGAAAGATACACACGGGATCGTGAGGAGGCTGAGAATTCTCATTTTTCTTCATCTTTTTCTAGTATTTTTAATTATTCAAAACTTATGTAATTGTTTGATTACGTAATGAGTGGCTAAACTTTTGATTACATCATGAGTGGCTAAACACCCATTGTTCTGGGGTTGTGATTTAGCCATGAATATTGTTGTTTGATATTAGCTTGACCTTAATTATAATTCACCAATATATGGTTATTTCTTCAATTTTGTGTTTAATTGCTTAATTGTCTGGCCAACAGTTAGGTTCTATTTACTATATATGCTATGCTTGGGAAAGCCGTGTTTAGATTAGAGAAGAATTGAAGAGAGCATGATCTTAACCCTTAGGGGTAGTAGATTTGTGGTTAGGATAGGAATATACCTAGTCACCGTGCTTAATTAACTATCGTAATCTTAGTGCATTCTTAATAGATTGATTTCATAGGAATATAGGCGTTAATCTTTTGAGAATAGATGAGTAGTACTTCGGGAGAAGGCTAGGAGAGCGTTTATCGATTAGTTAGCAACCATGAGTGAATTATATAAAGGGGAGAGTTAATTAGAACACAATACGAATGTTATCGATCACAACCCTGGAATACTTGTCTCTACTGAATACACAATAAATAAATCGTTACTTGATAATTTAGTTATTTTTTAGAATCGTAGTACAATATAATCATATTAGTGGACTTTGATTTTAGCTGGATTTAATAAATTTTTTAGTTATTTAGTGAGTAGTTTATACAAGTCTCTGTGGGTTCGACACTCAACTTATCATTATATTACTTGTCGACCACGTATACTTGCGTTTGCTTTTGGGAACAACAAAATTTTGGCGTCATTGCCCGGGACTTGAATATAAACTACTTTCTAGTTTTTGCTTTAATTGTTTATTTCGTCTAGTTTAACGTCACTTGATTGTTGCTCTTATCTCAGAAACTTTGATTGAATACGTAGGGTTAGAAGCCAGGAAAGGCTCAACGACTTTGACCCCGAACCTGAGAAAACATTTCACATGAGGTTGAGGGAAGCTGGGGATACAAACAATATTCAAGCACTCATTCAATTTCCTATGAACATGGCATAGGAGCAACATATGGCTGTTCAGCAGGTAGAAATGCCCAATATTACTAATGTTACCTCCAGTATAGTGAAGCCCAGGATCACTAGGAGCTTTGAGCTGAAACAGAGCATGATCCAGCTAATTCATGGAAATGGGCAGTTTATGGGTCTTCCGCACGAGGATCCACAACAGCATATTATGAACTTCTTGGAGATTAGTCATACTTATATCACTAATAGGGTCACTCCAGATTATGTGAGGCTCACATTTTTTTCCATTCTCTCTGTTGGGCGAAGCTAAGCGATTGCTAAAGGTAGAAGCAGCTAATTCCATTACATAATGGAATAATTTGGTAAGAAAATTTCTGGCAAGGTTCTTCCCTTCAGGGAAAAATGCGAAGATCAAAAGTGAGATATTTTCCTTCAAACAGAAAGCAGGAGAATCTTTATACTCAGCTTGGGAAAGGTTCAAGGGGCTACTCAGAGACTGTCCTCATCACAATCAGACGAATGAAGTGTTAGTTCACACTTTCATAGAAGGGCTCCATCCCCAAACAAAAATTGTAGTAGATGTTGCAGCTGGATGTCCAGTATTGGAGAAAAGCTTTGATGAAATTTATGTATTATTGAACAAATACTCCAAAAGCAATCCGTATTGGCAAGGAGAGATGGGTAGGAATATGGTACAAAAATCACCAAGGGTTCTTGAATTAGATGTTGTCTCAACATTGTCAGCACAGGTCTCTACGCTGACAAACCAAGCCAATCAGATAACCATGATCATTAACAAGCAACAAGCCCAGCCAGTGCAAAAAGTTCAAATATTTTGTGAAGTATGTGGAGAGGGTCACATGAGCAATCTATGCCCAGCAAATCCAGAGTATGTATATTTTGTGGGTAATGTAAATCGAGGCCAAACAAATCAATATAGGGACACTTACAATCCCAACTGGAGGAATCACCCAAACTTCTCCTAGGGTGGAAATCAAGGCAATCAGAATAAATAACGGCCTCAATTACCTCAACAACAATCCAGACAACCTCAAGCTGAACAAGAATCTAGCCTTGAGGAGATGATGAAGAAATTGATGGCCGACCAGCAAACCCTCAATAAGAAATTAATAGAAGATCAAAAAACTTTTAATCAGAAATTAATAACACATCAACAAACTTTCAATCTGAAAATAATAGCTAATCAGCAGGCTCAAGTTGCAACACTGAGAAATTTGGAGCACCACGTGGGCCAACTTGCCGGAGCCGAAAATACCAGACCAGCAGGGGCTCTTCCTAGTGATACTGAGCCCAATCCTAAAGCTCAAGTCAATGCGGTTACCTTGAGAAATTGAAGAGAATTAGAAGAAGTTCCAAAGAAAAAGAAGAATACAACTCATCGTGAAGGAGAATTAGTTCCCAAGCCAGTTGAGGGGAATCAGAAAGATGATAAAGGACCCGAGGCAGTAATTGAGACTAGACCACCACCTCCGCTTCCACAAAGACTGTAGAAGCAAAAAGATGATGATAAGTATAAAAATTCCTATATATTTTGAGCCAAGTGAATATGAATTTTTCTTAGGTGGAAATTTTGCAGGAAGTGCCTATGTATGAAAGGTATCTCAGAGATATTGTGGCAAACAAATGAAGACATGCAGAGTTCGAAACAATTGCACTTACTGAAGAGTGCAGTGCCAGAGTTCAGAGTAAACTTCCTCCTTAGTTAAAGGATCCTGGGAGTTTCACAATTCCTTTGTCTTTTGGAAAATAAGAAGCTGGTAGAGACCTCTGTGATTTAGGGGCTAGTATAAATTTGATGCTATCCTCTTTGTTCAAGCAACTCAGATTGGGGGTGCTTAGACCTACTACAATCACTTTACACTTAGCAGATAGGTAACCAAAAGGAATTATTGAGGATATGTTAGTTTGAGTGGAAAATTTTATTCTTCCTGCTAATTTTATTGTTCTTGATTATGAGGCAGAAGAAAAAGTGCCCATTATTTTGGGGCAACCATTCTTAGCTACTGGTGGAGAAATTATTGATGTGAGGGTAGGAAAGTTAAAAATGAGAGTTGATGATGAGGAGGTCACTTTTAATGTGTACAAGGCACTTAAGCTCCCTAAGCATTATAAGGACTTGTGCATGATTACTGTGGTCGAATTGAAGGAAATAGAGTAGAGTCAGTATGTGAATTATAGTGATTCGATGGAGCAACTGAGTTAGAGGAGGTGGTGTTTCCTGCTGAGCATGTAAAGATGATTGAGAAAAGAGGCAAAGATTAAAGAGGAGACCTTCCGAGAGCGTGCAAAAAGGCTAGACTTCATGGGAGAAAGAAGAAGAGAATGTGTCCAGCCTGAGCAGAGTCATGCCACGACTATAAATAAGGCGCTTGTTGGGTGGCAACCCAACATATATATCTTTTATTTATTGATTATTTTTTTAGTGTCAAGTTTTGTGTTGTTTTTATTTTGAGAAGTAGGGGAAGTCTGAGTGCTCAAAGTTGAAGCCGAGGAGCATGTTTGAGCTTAAGTGTGGGGTCGTCCCGACCCTTAATATTGAGGATCATGTCCGAGCTAGGCCCAAGAGGGTTTCGGGGAGTATTTCTCACCCATGTTTTAATATTTTTCTCTATGATCATGCATCGAGGACTGTGCATAATATAAGTGTGGGGTGGGGAAACTACTTTCTGTAGTGTAATTGTATAAAACTATTTTTTAAGTTAGTTTTTCTTTCAGAACTCGTAGTAGACATAATCTACGGTAAAAAAACACAAAAAATAAATGAAAATTGAATTATTTTTTTAAAAAAGTTCAGATTTTTCCCGACTAAGGATCTTTTGGAATATTTTCTTGGGGAATAAAGTTCGATTTAAAACACCAAAAAGATTTTTTTTTAAGGATAGTTAGGTAGTATCCCTTGGTTTTTCTTTGGGCACCGGATCTTTTCCAAGGGTGTAGCTCGAACCAGGTATTTTATTTATTTTTTAGGAGTAGTTTAGGAAGAAACTGAGTCACTCTGAGATACTCATTGACATGGTTGATGCTGGCACATTAGGCTATGACATACATTCCGTTTTCCCGTATATTTAGTTTGAATTGTTAATCCTAAGTAAAGTAAATAACCTATTTTGTGACATTTTTTCTCAGTTGTTTGACTTGTATGCTACATAGTGTAATATTGCTTAAATTTCTCAATTATGGGTGCTTGCTTGACTTGAGAGTTTAACAGAACCATCTTGATTGAGTCATGTGCAACGTGTGTGTGAGGATTTGCTTGAGAGTTTAACAGAACCATCTTGATTGAGTCATGTGCAACGTGTGTGTGAGGATTTGTGATTTTCTGTGCTATCCTATGTAGTCTAGAACTTGATCTGTGTGTTAATTGAAGATAAATTGTAAGTTGTGACAATCTAGGAGATGACATAAGCATTTTCTTGCTTGATCATAGATGTTCTTGTCACATCAGAAAACAAAAAATTTCCATAGCTAGCCCCTTTGAGCCTATCGACCTTTTCTTTGGCAACCACATTACAAGCCGTACCCCCATTTTCTTCTCAATTTGATATTGATTGAACCTTTACCTCCTAAGGCACTTAGTTGCTAAATGAAGTAAGGTTAGAGATTGGGGAGTAGCTTTTGAGTTGAACCAAGGAAGGGCCCGTTGGTGAACTAAAGTTGAAATCAAAAGTCACTAGCCGATGAACTTTAATGTATAGAGTGTGTGAAGACAAGGAAAAAAAGAGAGAAAGGAAAAGAAAAATTGCAAGAAAAGAGAAAAAAATATGTTAGTTCAAATAATGTAGAAAAACACACACCTCCAATTCTTATTGATTGTGCTAGTGGAAGTACAGAAGTGCTTAATTGAAAAAGGGCTATGTTGTATATGATTTGTGGCAAGTGAATTGGTTAAGAATAATATGTGTTTGAGTTGTGAGTGTAGTGTATTAAAGTGCCTAGGAGGGTTAGTCACTATTCCTAGATATATCCTACCCGTCCCTTAGCCTACATTACAACCTTAAAAGTCCTAACTAATCCTAGATTTGGCTAGCTCAATTTAGTGGAGATCTACACTACGGGCAAGCTTATGGTACGAACACAAGATGTATATGAATTCTTTGTGAGAGTGAGTGAATTCGGTTCAATTGTGTTATGTCCTTAAATTGTGTTCAAAAGTATATTTGAATATGGAGACTAGTCTATATTCACTTTTTCGGTTGTTGGTGAGGGCACATGATCTCATGAACGATTGGTAATGTTGTAAACCTTCTTGTTGTGTTAGTGCATGAGTTGAGAGGGCTTAGTGGTTAAAAGTTGAATCTTGAGGTCGGGTGGTGATGTGATGACCCAGCCTATCATCACGTGAATTACCACCCCGTTCTCCCATTTTTCTCCTTCCTTATGTTTCATCATAAGAGTCTTGGGTGAACGAGTTCAATTGGATTGGTTTTAGATGGAAATGAGGCACTTAGTCTCTTTAAGGAAGGTTTGTATTGGAAAACAATCAACCGGATGTTGACTTATTTGCATATGAGATCGGATCGGAGCTTTCATGATTCGGTTAGCTTCGGGGAATGATTTGTGACTTAGGAGTGTGATCGAAATTTATTTTGGAGGTCCGGTGTAGAATTAGGCTTCAATTGGCGAAGTTAGTATTTTAGAGAATTCCGGTTGGTAGGTGAGATTTTGATCCGAGGGTCGAAATGGAATTCCAAGAGTTGCTATAGCTTCGTTAGGTGATTTTGGATGTGTGTGGAAAATTTCAGGTCATTCGGAGGTGTTTTGGTCGGGTTTTTTTATCAAATGCATAATTTAGAAGTTTTAGAAGAACTTATGCTTGAATCTGATGTAATTTGATAGCTTTTGGTGTTGGTTGTGGTGTTAGATTGGAGCAAGTTTGAATGATGATTTAGGATGGATTGGCACTTTTGGTTGAGGTCCCGGGGGCCTCAGGGTGATTTCGGATGGCCATCGGGATGAATTTTTGACCTGTGAAAATTCTGAAGTTTGCTGGTATCTGGTATTTTTGCTTCTGCGGGAAAGGGGCCGTACATACGATTCCGCAGATGTGACGATCGGGTCGCAGGTGCGATTCCTTGAGGAAAATTGTTGTTCTGAAAGTGCGGGCTTGGAGCCGAATCTGCGATGTTGTAGAAACGGTAGAAGAGTCGCAGAAGTGAACGTAGAGGACATGGTAATTTCCCAGAAGCGGAGGAAGTGCGCAGAAGTGGTGTCCGCAAATGCGGATACCTGACCAGAGAAGCGGTCCTGGGTGAAATTTGGAGTTCTAGAGAAGTGGAGTGAATACCGCAGAAGCGGTAGTCGCAAATGCGGTAAGGCAACCGCAGATGCGAAAATGCCTGTTCAGAGAAGGGTTTTAAAGGCTCATTTTGTTCCGCGCGCTAAGGGTTATATCCACCATTTTTGATCGACTTTGGGAGCTTTTGGACGGAAATTGAAGGGGATTTCCACTAGGTGTGATTGGAGGTAAGTTCTTTGACCTAAATACTTAATTTAATATTAAAATTTATATAGAAATTTGTGGAAATACATCAAAGGGGGTAAAGCTAGGGCTTGAAAACTTTGCATTTCAAAGTGGGATTTGAGGGGTCATTTGGGCTCGAATTTGGGAGTTTTTGGTATGTATAGACTCGTGGAGAAATAAGGAATTCGATGAGGTTAATTTTTTGATTTTTTGAGAAGTGGGCCCGGGGCTCGGGTTTTGGTAATTTCGGGATTTGTGCCAGTTATTGATTGTTTTCGCTCGGGCTTTGTCCCCTTATCCTATTGTGATGTATTCGCTTTGTCTTTGGAGAGATTCGACGCTCGTGGAGGCCGAATTAAAGGGTAAAGACGTCGCGAGCTAGAGATTTCATTGGTTTGAGCTGAGTAATGATTGTAAATGATATCCTGAGGGTTTGAAACCCCGGATTTGCACACCATAGTGCTATATTGAGGTGACTTGCACGCCGGATAGCGGGCGTGAGGTAGAGAACAGTTGGGGATTGTGACTTGGTCCGTCCCTTTTATGATCTTACCGTATATTTGACTGAAACTTATTTGATATTATCATGATTTGGGCTGATTGACATAGTTGGGCTTCGTGCCAATTATTTGAACCCTTCGGGGATTTTATCATAGTTTCCTCAATACTTGACAAACTACTTGAACTCAGTTTACAAACTCAGCCGTTTTAATTGAACTTTGAGACTTAAATGATATTCCACTGGTGTTTGGGCTGAGCACTTCTATTTTATTGATGCCCGAGGGGCTTATGATGTTTTCTGGACTAAGTGATGCCGGGGTCCATATGTGAGGATATGTTGAGTGATGTGAGGAGGCTTTCATTCCTCGAGTGTATTGTGAGGAGGCTTTTAGGCCTCGAGTGTATTGTAAAGAGGCTTTTAGGCCTCGAGTGTATTGTGAGAAGGCTTTCAAGCCTCGAGTGTTATGTGAGGAGGCTTTCAGGCCTCGAGTGTGATGTGAAAAGGCTTTCACAGCCTTACTGTTTTCTCAAAGGGTTGTACCCTGCTTCCATACAACATGATGGTTTGCTTTACGTGATTTCTTAGTTCGTAACTGTTATTTACCTTTATTACTCACTGAGTTGGAGTACTCACTTTAGTCCCTGTACCTCATGTGCAGATGCAGGTATCTATTCACCAGGTAGCGGGTTTGGGTCGATCAGAGGCAGAGTTATATGAGTTAAAGAGGTGACTGCCAGCGTCTGCAGCACCATTTCTCTCTCTCTTTATTTATTATTCCGGTTTTGTATATAATAGACCTTGTAGTGGATTTACTTTTTGATTGATGCTCATGACTTGTGACACCCTGATTAGGGCTGTGTTGGGTTGTAATTTTGTTAATTAATATTATTAAGTCATATTTTTACGGTTCTTTTATGCTTCACTATTTTTAAAAGAGAAAATTTAGGTTGGTTGGCTGGCCTTGTCTTCATGAGAGGCACCATCACAACCAGTGCGGGGTTTGGGTCATGATAAGTTGGTATTAGAGCCTAGGTTACTAGGTCTCACGGGTCATGAGCAGGTTTAGTAGAGTCTCACGAATTGGTACGGAGACGTCTATATTTATCCTCGAGAGGCTATAGAACCTTTAGGAAAACTTCACATTCTTGAATTCTTATCGTGCGTCTTTGATTCAGCTTGTAAAGAAACTCTTGAAAATTCCTTCCACGCGTTTGTATGCACGTGTGAGCGCTTAGTATCAGATATGCCTTGATGGCTTGTGATTCCCCGATTAGGGGGGCGAGATGTGATCTTTGTGAGTTTGATGTTGGGCGAGTCTGGAGGACTTGAGGCCGGATCTTTGCCTATGGCTTGACCACTGAGGTGCTAATTGTATGAGAAAGTGTTTTGAACTTATATGTTCGGTAGTGTCCCTATTAATGGAAGTGACGGTTGACTGGCCATGTGACGAGTATGTTAGTACTGCAAGATGAATCTATGTAACTTGGAAGCGACGAGGAAGGTCTACTGGATGATACACGAACTATTAAGTGTTTTGATTTCCATTGTGATTGGATGTGTGGCCCCGAGTGATAGGCGCGTGAAGAATCTTTTCATGTCTCCTAGATGGGAGTGAAGTAAATTTCATGTTACGGTATGAGTTCAGCCGTAGGAAGACTAAGTGGCTGTGTAATGTGTATGACGATGGAAGGTATACAAAAATATTATATTAAGGTGAAGCAGGTAGGTTATCTCCTGCGGAGTGTTCCGAAGTAGTGTGATCCTTATGTGTATGTTAGAAGATCTCGTGTGTAATGGAAGGGTACATGTTGATATTTGAAATTTCGGATTGCTTAAGAGAGTGGGCTTCACTATTGCGGGGTTTAATGTGAGATTTGCGGAAGATTTACAGTACTGGATGATATGTGTTCTCACAAACTTGTAAATGATTTGAGTTAATCTCACTATGGTATTGTGGCATCAATAGAGTAAAAGTATTATGAGTTATTGAGTGTGTCTTTATCTATGGCTTCGAGCCAAGTGGGGGAGTCTGATGTGGGCAGTTGATTGCATGGTAAGGTGCTATGTTAGTTACAGCTTGGGGCATGCGAGTGAATTAGCTATGGCTAGGGTAAAGGAAAAAATTTGACATAGGTCATATTATGCTTCATAGATATGAGAATCACGGAATGTCTGGGGTGTAATTGACAAAGAATGTTCGGTGCATAGAGCAGGAAGTTTCTTGGTCGTATTGGGATACAGATTTCATTTTTGCAGTATCGGAGGGCCAATGAGGCACGGGTGGTTCTGTTCGTTAGGTCAAGTAATTTTCAGTTTGAATAAGAGTGAATGACTTTTGAGTATGGTTCTAATGTGTTCAAGACTCTACAAAAACAATCGGGTATCTCAAGGTTGTGTATGTGGTTAGAGACTGTGTTTTCATTGGAAAGAGGTCAATACTTGTGGCATTTTTATGATTTATTTATGGGCTCCTATGTACCGGTATCTGGAAATTAAAGGTAATGGATTCAGAATTCGCAGGAAATTCTTCAGAGTAAAGTATCCTAGAATGTGGTGTTTCTGGGGATATTGAGAGACTACTCAGCGACTTATGGGTTTTAGACAGTGTGGTCTGGTTCTTGGGTCTCGAGTAGTGAGCCTGGGTTGAGAGATTGTGGTACTACAACAAGAGGGGATATCAAGCTGAAAATGAATCAGGAGGAAATCTAGATAGATGAAGTAGCTTGGTAGTAGACCGAATCGGTATGGAAAGGATATGATTAATTCTTTGTATGTGTTTGAGGTAATGAGTTCGTACAGGTATTTTGCAGCAAAGCTTTTGAGTTCTGACAGCTTGCTTAGCTTGGTCTAGTTAGAAGGATTCAGTCCAGACAGTTTAGCTTGTGCAAATGTAATTGGGAGAGAGTTCTTGTTGGGTTTTATCGTGGTTTGGAAATGTATATTTTGTATGGGCATGCGGAGCATGGGATGTGTAATGATTTTCTTCTAAATGGGATCAGTGTAAGTTCTTGGCTAGATGAGTTACAGTTCAGTCCTGAAAAGAAGTTCGTAAAACTCTTAGGCAACTGGTAGCCTCAGGTAATCAAGTAAATGGTACTACTAATTGGAAGTGATTTGACGGGAGTACATGTTTCAGAAAAAGGGTGATGTGATTAAACTGATGATATTTTGATAGTATTGTGGCACTTTCTTGTTGGATCGACTGTTGATATTTGAGATTGATTGATGTCATAGAAGAATATTAGAATATCTTTCATGGAATGAATGGATACCTGAGGTTTGATATGTATTCGGACGGCAGAATTTGGGATCAGATAAGGTGACCTATGTGCTACACGGAATTGGAGATCGGGAGTTCGCATATTCAGGCTATGTTGCGATCCTAGATCGTGTGTATCAGCATTGTTTAGTGACTGCCGAGATTTGGAGGCCCGAGTGGATCTTTCTTTGCTAGGTATGTTTGATTTTAGATATGATATTGGGGTGTTTCCTATTGGGATTTTTATATTTTGAAGACCCCACGAGCAGCTGGGAAGGATTTCTCTCCCTTATTTGGACTCTTATGATGAGCGTTCTATCTTGAGTCGACTTGGTTGGCTCCGAATTGCATTGTTGAGGGAGGTATTGATTCGACCGTTGTTGAGCTCATTAGTGATCTGAGGAGATCTGTGAGTTACCTTTTCTGTGTTGCGAGATGCTATGATTTGTTAGTTATAGGCACATATGGTGCGGTTCAATTGGGGTCTCTTAGTGGAGTTCGAGCGGGAAGAGTAATTGAGCATTGCTTAGGGAATGACGTATCGGTTATATCCTATCGTGTTGTGTGGCGTATTTTATTTGTGTCATCATGGGTGTAATGATTTGCTTTGGTTCCAGACATCAAATTGTGTGTTGCTGTCGATTTTGAGCATAGTGACTTGAGGTGTTTCAGGTGTAACAATGTTTGGATAGGATTACGCATTTGTAGCGAGGCTACGCAAAGATATGACCTTTCGGAGTGGATTCATGTGTTCTATTTCTACGATGTGAGATGGGGTCTCACCCTTGTGTTGTGATGGTACTGATGAGCTGGAGGTACAACTCTTTCGTTTGAGTCATCTTAATGATTTGAGTATGTTTAGACCGTTCCTTATTGGTGCGTGAAACATGAAAGTCGTGGCTTTGGCCTGTATTAATGTATCATTTTACCGGAGTGGTGTGTTGGATTCGGGGAGATCGTTGGAGTCATTAATGAATGCGAACATATTAGAATTCAGCTAGTTGGAAGGATAATATCGAGGTTCGACTCGGAAATCTACTATGGTATTAGCCAAAAACGGAATGATTTCATGAATTGTTGACCTAGAGATAGTTACAGTTTATTGAATGTTTCATTTATCGTTGGCAGTATATGAAAGTGTTGGAATAAGATCTTAGTTGATAACAGGTTTTCTATCGGTATTCGGGTGTTATGGGAAACTGCTGTGAATAGAAGTTATCGTTTCGAGTGTTTGGGTTATGTAGTATATCATATGATTGCACATGAGGTTACAGTTATGGGGTATTACAACTGGTTCGGGCTTATTCTTGGTATAGATGTGAGGTTCTGATCTTGTGTATGATTCCGGTAAGTGCAATGTGGTTCTATGGTTTATGGGTTGGGCGGAATTGTGTGATTTTTGTTAAAATGTGTTATCAGACCTATATGAGATAGGGTGACATGGGATCACTCCCGGGTATATGCATTGTAAGGTTGTTCAGCGATTGGTTGGCTTTTAGAACAACTCTGGATACGTTCGAGGACGAAAATATGTTTAAGTGGGAGAGGATGTGACGCCCGGCCTATCGTCAAATGAGTTACCACCCTGTTTCCCCATTTTTTGCTTCCTTATTTTTCATTATAAGAGTCTTGGGTGAACGAGTTGAATTAGTTTGGTTTTAGATGGAAATGATGCACTTAGTCTCTTTAAGGAAGGTTTGTATTGGAAAAAAATCAACCGGATGTTGAGTTATTTGCATATGACCTCGGATCGGAGTTTTTATGATTTGGTTAGCTTTGGGGGATGATTTTTGACTTAGGAGTGTGATCGGAATTTCTTTTGGCGGTCTGGTGTAGAATTAGGCTTGAATAGGCAAAATTAGTATTTTGGAGAATTCTGGTTGGTAGGTGAGATTTTGATCCGAGGGTCGTAATGGAATTCCGAGAGTTGTTGTAGCTTTGTTAGGTTATTTTGGTTGTGTGTGGAAAATTTCAGGTCATTCGGAGGTGTTTTGGTTGGGTTTTTGATCAAATCCGTAATTCGGAAGTTTTAGAAGAACTTAAGCTTGAATCAAATGTAATTTGATAGTTTTTGGTGTTGGTTGTGGTGTTTTGATGATTGGAGCAAGTTTGAATGATGATTTAGGATGGATTGGCACTTTTGGTTGAGGTCCCAGGGGCCTCGGGGTGATTTCGGATGGCCATCGGGATAAATTTTAGACTTGTGAAAATTTTGAAGTTTGCTGGTATCTGGTGTTTCCGCATCTGCGGGAAAGGGGCTGCATATGCGGTTCTGCAGATGCAAGGAGTGGGTCGTAGGTGCCAGTGCTTGAGTAAAATTGATGTTCCGCAGGTGTGGGCTTGGAGCCACATCTGCGATGACGCATATGCGGTAGAAGAGTCGCAGAAGCGAACGTAGAGGACATGGTAATTTCCGCAGAAGCAGTGTCCACAAATGCGGATACCTGACCGCAGAAGTGGTCCTGGCCGAAATTGGGAGTTCCTCAGAAGCGGAGTAAATACCGTAGAAGCGGTAGTCGCAAATGCGGTAAGGCAACCGCAGATGCGAAAATGCCTGTTCAGAGATGGGTTTTAAAGGCTCATTTTGTTCCGTGAGCTAAGGGTTATTTCCACCATTTTGATCGACCTTAGGAGCTTTTGGACAGAAATTGAAGCGGATTTCGACAAGGTTTGATTGGAGGTAAGTTCTTTGACCTAAATACATAATTTAATGGTAAAATTTGTATAGAAATTTGTGGAAATTCATCAAAAGGGGATAAAGCTAGGGCTTGGAAACTGGGCATTTTAAAGTGGGATTTGAGGGGTCATTTGGGCTCGGATTTGGGAGTTTTTTGGTATGTATAGACTCGTGGCGAGATAAGGAATCCGATGAGGTTAATTTTCTGATTTTTCGAGAAGTCGGCCCGGGGCTTGATTTCTGGTAATTTCGGGATTTGTGCCCGTTATTGATTGTTTTCGCTTGGGCATTGTTCCCTTAGACTATTGTGATGTATTCGCTTTGACTTTTGATAGATTCGACGCGCGTGGAGGCTGAATTGAGGGGTAAAGGCATCGCGAGCTAGATATTTCGTCGCTACGAGGTGAGTAATGATTGTAAATGATATCCTGAGGGTTTGAAACCCGAATTTGCACACCATAGTGCTATATTGAGGTGACTTGCACGCCAGATAGCGGTCGTGGGGTAAAGCACCGTTGGAGATTGTGACTTGGTCTATCCCAATTGATGATCTTACCGTTTATTTGACTCAAACTTATTTGATATTATCATGATTTGGGCCGATTGCCATAGTTGGGCTTCATGCCAATTATTTGAACCCTTAGGGGATTTTATCAGTATTTCTTCACTATTAGACATACTACTTGAACTCAATCCTGTTGATTATACTGTTTTACAAAACTCAACCGTTTTAATTAAACTTTGAGACTTAAACGATATTCCACTGTTGTTTGGGCTGAGCACTACTATTTTATTGATGCTTGAGGGGCTTATGATGTTTTCTGGACTTAGTGATGCTGAGGGCCATATGTGAGGATATGTTGAGTGATATGAGGAGGATTTCAGGCCTCGAGTGTATTATGAGGAGGCTTTCAGGCCTCGAGTGTATTGTGAGGAGTTTTTCTGGCCTCGAGTGTTATGGGAGGAGACATTCAGGCCTCGAGTGTGATGTGAGAAGGCTTTCAGGACTTATTTTATATGCCACGAGGTGGCTTGATATTGTGCTTGGGCCGTAAGGGGCCCCTCTGGAGTCTGCACCCCCGCAGTGAGCGGGGGTATCCATGTGGATCGGGTTACACGCCGCAACTATTACTATATGATATTGTTGTGAGAGTGATCTGAGAGAGAGAGCCCGAGGGCCTGAGAGTATTTTTGAGAGTGAGCCCGAAGGGCTGGTACTATTTTGAGATATTGCCCGAGGGGCGAACTTTAATGTGCGCATCTTGCATATTTATTTGCCTTTTTACCTGTTAGACTGTGGTATTTGTGCCCGAGGGGTGGATTTTTCTGTGCTTATCAGCATTAACTGTTTTGAAATTGTTTGCATAACTGTTAAAAAGATCATTTTCAAAAGACCTTTAAACCGAGCCATGATATTTCCAAAGATTTCACAGGCTTACTGTTTTCTCAAAGGGTTGTACCCTGCTTCCATACAACATGATGGTTTGCTTTACTTGATTTCTTAATGCTCAGTTGTTATTTACCTTTATTACTCACTGATTTGGAGTACTCACTTTATTCCTTGCACCTCGTGTGCAGATGTAGGATCTATTCACCCGGTAGCGGGTTTGGGCCGATCAGAGGCAGAGTTATCTGAGTTAAAGAGGTGACTGCCAGCGTCCGCAACACCATTTTTCTCTCTCTTTGTTCGTTATTCCGGCTTTGTATATAATAGAACTTGTAGTGAATTTGCTTTCTGATAGATGCTCGTGACTTGTGACACCCCGATTATGGCTGTGTTGGGTTGTCATTTCGTTAAATAAAATTTTTAAGTCATATTTTTATGGTTCATTTATGCTTCACTATTTTTGAAAGAGACAAGTTAGGTTTGTTGGCTGGCCTTGTCTTCACGAGAGGCGCCATCACGACCAATGCAGGGTTTGGGTCGTGAGAGGTTGTAAGTAGGTTATTGGAGTGATTGAATTGAATTGTTATACTTGGGCATGCTTAAACAGGAAGAAGGTGAAATTTCGTATGTTCATGCTTCTATGCCGGTATTGATCATAGTCAAGGGTATAGTGTGTGGTTAAAAGTTAAAGTGCTCCTCCATAATTGAGACTTGTATGTATTTGGGGGTTTATTTGATAGTCCCGTTGCTCGAGGACGAGCAAGAGTCTAAGTGTGGGGTGTTGAAGATTAGCTTAAAGCATATATATTTCTATGTATATCACCTCATATTTTAGTTTTGTTTAGTGAATTTGTGATGGTAAATGTGATGATTTATATTAATTTGAAGTGTTTCTTTGTGTAGGAATGAGTTGGGAGCAATTGGGGCGAAACCTGCAAAATTAGAGCCAAAACGAACGAAATCTGAAAACTTGCGAATTTGGGCACCACATGCCCTACCTGTGGTACCAAAAATAGTAGCTAAAAATAGTGGAGCGTCATGGAGGGCGCCTGGCGCTAGCCAGGGTGCCGATGATGTAAATTGTCTCCAATTCCACTCAGGACAAGGTTATTTCAGCCCTAGACCTATCCCACACGTATAAAAGCAAGACCAAACCTATTTTTGGAGGGAGAGACGCCACTTTGGAGTAAAAATACACACGGGATCATGAGGAGGCGGAGAATTCTCAGTTTTCTTCATCTTTTTCTAGTATTTTAAATTATTGAAAACTTATGCAATTGTTTGATTGCATCTGAGTGGACAAACACCCATTATTCTAGGGTTGTGATTATGAATATTGTTGTTTGATATTAGATTGACCTTAACTATAATTCACCAATATATGGTTGTTTCTTCAATTCTGTATTTAATTGCTTAATTGTTTGGCCAACAGTTAGGTTCTATTTACTATCTATGCTATGCTTTGAAAAGTCGTGTTTAGATTAGAGAAGAATTAAAGAGAGCATGACCTTAACCCTTAGGGGGAGCAGATTTGTGGTTAGTATAGGAATATACCTAGTCACCGTGCTTAGTTAACTATCGTAATCGTAATGCATTCTTAATATATTGATTTCATTGGAATATAGGCATTAATCTGTTGAGAATAGGTGAGTAGTACTTCGGGAGAAGGTTATGAGACCATTTATCAATTAATTAGCAACCATGAGTGAATTATATGAAGGGGAGAGTTAATTAGAACACAATACGAATGGTGAATCGATCACAACCCTGGAATACTTGTCTCTACTGAATACACAACAATTAAATTGTTATTTGATAATTTAGTTAATATTTAGAATCGTAGTATAATATAATCATATTTGTGGAATTTGATTTTAGCTGGATTGAATAACAATTTTTGTGATTTAGTGAGTAGTTTATACAAGTCTATGTGGGTTCGACACTCAACTTATCATTATATTATTGTCGATCACGTATACTTGCATGTGCATTTGGGAGTAACAATTAGCAAGTCGGTTCATGGGCTTAAGGGTTTTTTGTTTTGCGTGCATCGGTGGTGAAGAAATGTAGGAAGTTTATGGGCTAAAAATTATGATATATGGGTTGTGAAATGACGGAATCTTACACAAAAGAGTCTTAAAACATAATGCACACATATTTTTTGATAGAATGCTTTACTGAGCTATAATTATACAACATTCTCCTAATTTTGTGTTCAATTCTGCTATATTACAAAAATATGTTAAACTTTCTAATTCCGGAAAAATATTAATGTTTCAAGAGCTTAATTGAGGTATGTATGGCTAAACCCACTACTTCTTTGAATCGAACCCCTGTTGTTCGGGTAATTGGTGCAAGACCCTCAAATGATCATAGTAGAATTGACTTCCCTAATGTGTTGTGTTGAAAGATTCGTGTTCAATATTTTCTCTAAATTGTTGATCATGTTATCATGTTGTTTACTTTGAAAATGGTAATTACAATAAGATTTGATTTTGTGGTTCTAAAAATAAGTGATTTATTTTTATGCTAGTTGTTAGGCAATAGATGCTAAGTATGATACTAGAAAATATGATAAGAACTCAAAAACAATATGTTTAAGCAAACCGAGTGGTTGAGAATCGAGGCTCAAGCCTGGTTATACGGACTCACAATTTGAGAGCTTCGATGAAGGATCTTTATGACCAATAATAAGAAATAAATGAAGAACAATAAATACAACACAAATAATATGTTTAAGTTAGATAGCAGAGAATGTTCTTGTACTGATGTTGTGAGTAATAATGTATGTTGCATGTTCTTCCCCTCTTTTACAAAGTGATGGGGGTCCCCTTTATATATGAGTGTGAAACCCAACATAGTATATATAATATTATTACACAAAAACATAGCTGGCACACCTACCTAGCAGTCTGGTACAGACTAGTACTATTCATGTAGATGTTGTCAGTTCGGACCGCGTGCCTAGGGAACTTCCCGTTTATCCATGATAACCATCAACTTGTGATGCCTCGAAGTCAGACATAAAGAAACTTCGAGTTTGAAACCCCGAGCAGTTGAGGCATTTCGAGGAGAAGCTATGGAATGATATAATGATAGTGAAATCGGGCTCTCCAATTTTAGCCGTATACAGATAGTCCGCGTGTTTCTTAGAGTGAAATGAGAAGAACTAAATTTGAAATCGATCTCCTCGAGCTTCTCACGATGACGACAAGCTTATGACGTAAGATAGGCTATAACTACCTCGGAGGTGAAAGATATTGCTCTCAAGACCGAAATGGGATCCTCGAGGAAATGATTTTCGTAGATGTCGCTCCCGAGGACATACCCTCAAAAGTAGATTAGACGCTTTAACTGTTGTATTTTACTTCTTTGTTTGTGTGTAAGGACTGTTGATACCCAATATTTCCCTATATAATTTAAATATTTCTAAAAGCCTTCAAAATAGTGTGTGTGTGTATATATATATATATATATATCATGCACACGTCTTTTATAATTTTCACCATAAATTTAGGATTTAAATTGACTTATTTTCTCCCTTTTTTATCCATAAAAAACTCAATAATTATTTTCAAAATTATTGTTGTGATAATTCATATATTGGATTTCTATATTTATGCCAAAATATGGCTGATGTAATTTTTACATACTTTTACAATTACATTTAGTATTTTTAAAGCTAAAATGCAAATAATGGCAATGTTAGCCCATTTTAAGATATAATTATATTTTATACGCATAAAATTGGACCCTGTATTTTTAAATTATCAATTATGTATTTTAAATCATTTTGGCACCTTAAATTATTATCTAGAAATTACCTATTATTTTTATAAATTAAAATAGGAAAAGTTGGCTTTTTGAATTATAGACAAAATTGGCTTTTTAATTGTAGCCAAAATCGGACCAATTACCAACCCAATCTCCTAATCAATTAACCCAACACAGGCCCCAAATAATCCTACCCAACCCAAGCTATCATAATTCCTGGTCGTTGATCATTTAGATCAACGACCATTACTCCTTGTTTCCTTTTCAATTTCCAAGCCACCCCTAACCCTAAGTCATTTTTTCAAAGGCGCCGCGTTCAGATGCTCTCTCATCTCCACTCTTCTCTTAAACCTAACCCTAGACTACTCCACTCACCTCCTTCTCTGGTCATCTCCCGCGACTATCTCTTAAACCCCAAGCCTCCAATGGTCACTCCACCACCTTGCTCATCATTTCTATGGCCCTCAAGGGTCCTGGGCCATGAAGATTTGGACCAAGGGTTTCTGATCTGTTGTTCGAGGCTTCTCTGGTGTGATTTTGGGCAAAATCACACCATGTGTGTTATGATTTATGAAGTTACAGCAGGTTCTTTTGATTTCTACTTAGGTTTCCTATTGAAACCCTAATTCTCTTCGGACCTCTCAGATCTAGGTTATTTTCATGCTTTAAGCGTGTTTCCTTCTATGATTTGCTTACTCTCGAGCGTTCTTCGAAAAATCCTCTATTTTAAATTGTTTTTACTTTCTTTGAAAATTAGGGTTTCCTCATAGTTCTTTCTATACATGTTTCAACCAATTTCTTCATGGTCAAACCTTTTTTCCTTGTTTATTTTGACCGATTCTATGTTCCTACTGCTTTTTAACTCAACTCTGCTAAAAGCCATAATTTTTTAAAATGATTTTTTGTTTACTTGTTTCTGTGTGTGAGCATGATTTTCTTTGCCTGGGCTCTGTGTGTTAGCATGATTTCCTTTTCCTTGGCTTTGTTTATTAGCATGATTTTCTTTGCCTTGGTATTGTTAATCTCTCGTGGTCACCATGCTTCGAATATGTTCTGTTGAATCTTTAGCGTACTTATATCACCTCTATATGACTGTGTTTGATCATCTCTCATTTCTTTCTGCCTATATAATTGACCTTGTTTGTTTGCTACTTCTATTCATTCGTCTATATTTATATGTGGAAAAATGCAGAATCATGACTCCTCATGATTAATTCTGATTATCCTTAACCGTTGGTGATTGAAAGACATTCCTTCAAAGCCCTAGAGTCCTGCTCTTCCGTTTGAATTAACTGATTTCATTACCATAAATACTCTAAGTCTTTCACATATAAGACATGGGACCTGGCTTCAAAAAACTCCTCTCTTATTTAAAATCTCTATTCTCCCTTCTTCCTTGTGTTATTTTGCCACTACTAGCCGGCTGCAAGCCTAGGCTAATCATCTGTGCTCTTTGGTTCCTTCATTCTGCATACTTCTATCTTTACTGGTATGTCCTAATTAATTAGAGCCTCAACAACAATATGTTTCTCTTTTTGTTACAGTTTCTTTTATTTCTAGCATGCTTTTTACTTGTGGTTCTGTTGTGAAGTTTGTAGTTAGGTATGCTAGTATGACTGCACTCCCTTCAAATTCATGTATTCCCTTGTGTTATTCAAGCATGACTGGACAACTGTTTGTTAACCTAATGTGGGCTTACAATTCTTAAGAGTCCCTAACTCCCTATCCCCCTGTGTGTTTATATTCTCCCTGATTAGTTTGTGATTATACTTGTTTCAATTAGTTTATCATTATACAAGTTCCAAGCCAGTCCAAATACCCTTGCAAGGGTTATATGTTTGCAGTCAATGGTTGTGCATTCCCAAACCCCTAACCCTCTTGCGTCACTATTGAACTCATTTGGGTTTTGTGTGGGATCCTATCGTGAGTTCTTGATTTTAATTATCATTCCAATCTTTTCAAACAATCTCTAATACCTTACTGACTGCTTTCAAAAATAGACTTTTAAGTGCAGTCTTTAGTAAACTTCTTTCAACATGTGTCTTGCATTTTCATTCTACTCTTAGTTAATAAGTTCTGCCCCCTACAGTACGTGTACTGCCTTGGGATCCTCTTGAGAACTCTCTGAACTCTGGCATACTGAGGCTAGCCTTTCCACACTGCACTGGTTCAATGCTTGTCCACTAAGTCTAGGTGTAAGCATTGCCCGGTGTCCTTGAGACCCTTAGGGAACTTTGATGCACCTAGACTCTCATTTGTCCATGGAAATGGGGTTTGAAAGACCATTGGAAGCTTTGGGAAACTTGGGCCTAGTTGCAGGATCTCTATAGAATAGCTTCTTGATTTTTCCATTTCCTTAGGTAATTCATTTATTAGCCAGTAATAATTTGTAAACAAATATTTGGGGTATTTAGTAAAAGGGTGGGTAGATATATACTTTGTGGGGTAACATGGGTAAAAATCCTGCGCTTAGGATTTATTTACAAATTTGCCTACTTAACTCGATAGAAAACATGTCCATAGGGTTTTTATTCTTGTCAAATCTAATTGCTTTTGCATAATAAAAACATGCCTATAGGGTTCCATGTTTAACTTCATTATCATAATAATTGCGAATCATGCCTATAGGATTCCACTTCTAATTTCCTCTGCATCAAGTATAAATCATGCCTATAAGGACCTCACTTTTAATGTCTTTTAATATCGTTTGTATCAGATAGAAACTGTGTTCGTGAATTCTGCATTTGTCATGTTAGAAGACATGTTTCTAGGTTCCAAGCCATCACGTCTTAAATCAATTCAAGTATAGATACCATGCCTATAGGACCTAATCCAATTTCAGTTACAGCGAGTGTTTATGTATGTTTTTATGCCTGCAAATCATTCACAATTAGTAATACGCCTAGATATCATGCTTATAGGGATTTCTATTCGCAATTATGTTTGATAATCTGATTAGCCTAATGAATCAATGTCATTACGCCTAGTTCATCTTCTTAAAACTGGTCTTGGTAAGCAACGACATTTCCTGCAACTAGTTCTTTCTAAATGGCTTTAATCTTATTAGATATCCTGTCTATAGGTATTAAAAGGGTCTACATCAAAAACTTGTTTGTTTCTACATTAACAAGTCATAATACTGCATATAGGCAAGCCTTAGGTAATTTTCAAAACCTGCATTTCTCTGAAGTTGCTTCTGTCATTCAACGTTTCCGATTCTAATAAACTTTTCAAAGAGGAGTCCTTAGGCAACTACAAGGATACAAGTTCTGGATCTGAAAGTGGTTTATTTCTGTATAATCACTTAGGAATCTTGATTTAGGACTTTGATTAATAAGGACCTTACCTGTGGTTGAGTCATGTTGCCTGTATGCTTGTTTGCGGAGGAAACTATGAGGCTTTTACTTGCTCCCATTATGTGAAAGTCTTAGATGCTTTTTGACTGCCGCCTTAGATTTTTTCCTTTGAAACCTTAGGGGTACGTCTAGAACCACCTATAGGTAGAGGTCATAACTCTCTTCGGGACTATTAAGAAGGGGTGGGTAGCAGCACGCAATAGGAACCAGTGACTAAACACTCGCTTTGAATGACCAATAAGGGGATGGGAAGGGTAGACATGATATATGATGACTACATATTAATGTCACGTATAGCCCCTTATTGAGGAGTGTTTACCAGACATTGCGTGGGGTGATACTATAGGATAAACAACCTAGGACCCATCCTTACCCCAAATCCTCTCCTTTTAAAAAAAATTATTTATATAATTTGTTCAAATCTTTATTTCAGTACTTAAATTGTTCAATGAGTTTTACAAGTTATTTAATTTAACTATTTATATGGACTAATGTATAAATATAAGTTCGGTCGGGACCCACAGTTGTGGACCAAGAGGGGTGCCTACCTTCCCCTCAAGGTTATTTCGAGCCTTTACCCCAATCTCTAGTAATGCAAACCAACCCAAGAGTTAATCTCTCAAGGTGCCATAACGCACCATAATCCGTAAGGTGGCGACTCTTCTAATAACCAATTACCAAAAGGAAATGAGTCATTACACCCCATGAATGTTGAAACTCGGACTTCCTCCCTGCATAGGGAAGGAAAGAAAATGGGAGGTGCGACATCATGGTGACTCTGCTAGGAATACTTTTAGGCTCTTACCATAACGAATTTATTTTTACAAATTAGACCAAGCATGCTTATCACATACCCTTCTCACTTTTATGAATTTAAATGTTGTTTCTGTTAAGTATTTATTATTCTAAAAACTGACTTGTCTCTTTCTTTTCCTTTTCTTGTAACTGTCTTTTTAATTATTTAAATGTTGTATTTATTTTTCGTACGTGAAAATACTTTCCTACATGTTATTAGTTGCTGCATAAATAATGCTCCACATCATATTCCACTTGTCCATATCAAATCCCATATCAACATTTTAATGAGTAGTTGTGCTCTTCCTATTTATTACCCTTAAATTCGGAAAGGCTTATTTGCAATAAAACCAGTCGATCAGCGGTGTAGTCGAAGGTTCCGTGCCTTCCCCCTCAAGTTGTCCGCTTATGGGTACCAGTCTAAAATCCCATAGAAACCTTACTCTATTTAAATTGTGCATGCATCATGGTCAGACCTAGTTGGATCAGTTATGTTGTCCACATAAAGATCCATTAAGATAAGCTTTATCCAAAGTCTATCGAGTTTTCCATAATCCAAACGGACGCAACCACGTTCTGAGCATTAATTTGGAGGACTAAATGTCGATATGCTGATCATAAATGTATAAATAGTCGAGTCTAACGGGGATAAGGCCTAACCCTTTTGTTTTGTAGAAATGAGGCAAGAGGTCCACAGATTCGGTATGGTTAGCAATATCCCTCCAATGTTGCTAGATTGGTAAGAAGATCTTTCCTTAAGTGACAAGAAGCATGTGAAAAGTACTTGGGTAACCTACCTTCCCTGTTAGACATTGAATCGAACAAGAAACTGATCGAATTGGCCACCCTATTCTGGGATAGTGAAAGAGCCGTGTTCCATTTTGGCGACATAGAAATGACACTGCTCCCAGAGGAAATAGGCGGACTTGCAGGGATGACTTGGGACAGTCCCGAGCTTTTGGTATCGGAAAAACGTACAGGCAGGGGATTTTTGAAAATGATGAGGCTGAAAAATAATGTCGAATTAGTGTGCCTGAAAGACTCCTACATACCTTTCGAATATCTTTATGAGAGGTATGGCCACAACAAATCTTTTTGCATTTATGATGATGAGATCACCCTCACTTTACTGGGTCACATTCACCGTAGAGTGTTCGTGTTCATCGTGTGCTTTCTAGGGATGATAGGGTTCCCAATGAAAAAGGGAAGAATCCACACCAGAAATGCCATGGTCACAAAAACTCTCATGTATGGGATTAATGGGCTGACTTATATCATAGTCCCCACGATCATAGATGATATCTATAGGGCCTTGGAATGTGTTGATACCCAATTTTTCCCTATATATTTTAAATATGCAAAAATACCTTGGAAGACTCTATGCTTACCGTGTGAAGAAGGCGGTGTTGGATTCAGATCCTTGCATGATATGTCCACAAAAATATTCTGCAAATTATAGTGGAAGTTCAGAACAAAACCAAGCTTATGGAGTGCATTTATGAGTCAAAAATATTGCAAAAAATTCAACCCTATGATAGTACCTTGGAGAAATGTATCTCACGTGTGGAGGAAGTTGCTTGAATGTAGAGATCATATTTAGCATCAAATACTATGGCAGCCTAAGATAGCATCTTCATTATTCTGGTTCGAAAATTGGACAGTCCTAGGAGCTGTATATTTTGTCACGCCAATAGATTTTGCCTGCAATGAGTCAATTCAAAACATTCATGATGTGGTACAAAATGGACAATGAGATGAGGACCTGCTCACGGAGATATTACCAAATGATCGTGTCACTCATATTCTGGAGAACTTAAAACCAACTATAATGGATTTAGTTCCTGGCAAACCTGTATGGATGCTTGAGACCAGGGGAGAGTTCAGTGTGAAGTCAGCGTGGGAATACTCGAGAAGAAGGAATGAGCCCTGCAATGCATATATAAAAATATGGGTGAAAGGTCTTCCTTTTAAGATTGCGTTTTTCATGTGGAAATTATGGAGAAACAAGTTACCATTGGATGATTTCTATAAAAGGCTGGGATACTCAATGGCATCCAAGTGTTAGTGCTATGCAGAACCAGAAAAGAAACAATGCAACACTTGTTCTTTACATCAAAACCTGCCAAAACAGTATGAAAATTATTTTTGGGACCAGCAGGAATTGCAACGTAAGGAATTTCTTTACACCAGGCTATAACTAGATGTTGGACATCTGATGTGGTACCTAGAATGCAACCTATTCTTCAAGCTTTACCATCAGTGATAGTATGGGAATTGTGGAAAAGAAGGAATAGCTACAAATATGGAGATGCAATCACAGTTAGTAGAGTGATCTACCAGATATCATCTACCATGCAAGCCTTAGTAAGATTCAGAAAACCAAGTCTGCAGAATGTTCCACATAAATGGCCAGACATAGTTAATATGATGGAGAACTATTCACCACTCTACAGTACTCTAAGGTTTTGTGGGAATGCCCTAATGAAGGATGGATCAAAGTGAACACGGATGGGGCTTCTAGGGGTAATCCAGGTAAAAGTTCTATAGGGTATGTGCTGAGGAATGAAGAAAGAGATGTATTATATGCCCGTGGAAAAGAAATAAATGAGGGAATGAACACTATTGTAGAAACAATTGCAATACTAGAAACAATGAGATATTATGTGGAAAATGACTATGTACTAATTGAAAATCATACCGATTCAATGTTACTCATGAAGGTATTAAACGATGAGTGGACTGTTCCATGGAGTATTGCAGAAGTAGTAGACTAGATCAAGGGGTTGATGAATAGGTGCAATGTAACAGTATCACACACACACTCAGAGAAGGTAACAGACTAGCAGATCACTTGGCTAATTTTGGTCTGGATCATGGAACCATTGAAGCAAATAGTTTTTGGGAACTAGACAGTCAAGGAAGAAAGATTGTGAATGATGATAAATCCAAATGTCCTTACATTCGAGTTAAAGTTGCAAGAAATTAAGCACAAAGGGAGCAACAAAGTGAAGAAGCAAGGTCCAAATACCAAACCCATGCCTCATTTAGTGATTAACTTTCTATGGTTGGTATTAGCACATAGTGCTCATTCCCAGAAAAGAAGATTACTAGTAAGCAACATGGGCTCAGGGAGTTTTTTGACAATGGTAGAGGTGACTCTTGGGAGTAACATACTGTCACATGGGTTATCTATGACCTCTATTGTATCAAGGAGTTCACATGAAACTAAAATATATCTAAGGGCTGGCATGATTTAGAGAAAGGGTGACCTGGAAAGCACGATAAGACAGAGCATAGAAAAAGGCTGCCACAAAAGAACAATAAAACATGTGATCGTTGGTATCATTATCATAATCATGCTAGACAAGGTGTGGACTGAAGATGGAAAATTCAAGACAAACATATGGAGAGCTATAGCTGGATAACTTAAGGTGATAATGCACTGCTCAAGGAAACACACATGGACGAAAAACATGGGAGAAATGGGCAAAGGACGAAAGTTGTCACACATGCACGGAAAACTGACGCATGAGCTGGTGCATAACAACTTTGTTGTATTGAATACTGTATTGTCACATGGGCTAGAGCACAGTCCAATATTCACGCATGGATTGGACCACTGGAGGCAATATTTAATACAAGAAAAAGTTGGATTCACGCATAGATTCAATGTGGCACACTTGTCAAACGCATGCCTAGTGCACTTTGAATCTGTAGAGTTCAAGAATAACAAAAGGGACAACTACGACAGACTCAACTGTTGTTAAATTCACACATGGTTCTTCGAAAGCTAAATGCACGTCTGGTGCAATCGATTATTTGTGTGTTTATCTGCAGAATTCAAGGATGCGTGGGTGCAAATGCCAGGAATTTAACCATGGTGTAGTCATGAAAGTTGGACAAATTAAAAAAACCATGGTTACAATAAAGAATGTGTAAAGCATGATTGAGGAAAAGGTGGAAATTTTAATCCACGAGTGTAGCGATGGTCCTCATACACGCATATCTCAGACATCAGAAAACAACAATGCGCACATCCATTGGAAGGAGGAACTAATGGACGTTATCTCTGACATATTCTTCATTTTTGCAGGTGAAACTCATGTATTGATGCACTCCTATTTGCTCCGGCTTTTAAGATTGGCAAAGAAAGTTATGGCTCACGTGGTTGTCTATCAAAGGAAGTTTTTTAATTCTTGCAAATGCTAAGGCTGTTAAGACAACTAGTGATCGAGAGGATGCTTGGATGGCTAAAAATCCTATGGGTAGATCAATAAGTGCCAAGATTTTTATAACAGAAGTAGTAATGGCTAATACTGCATTGTATGAAACTGGTGATCGACATATACATTGGCTCGTGATGAACGGACTACGATTGGAGGCTAATGCTACAGACTTTCGATCAGTAGCACAGTTAATAAGGAGGAAAGCAAGTACGACTGTCTCAACATTCATCACTCCATTGAGTAATCATAAGTTCAGTAGCAGATGGTATGCAATAAGATGGGCACAATCAAAGGCAGTACAACACCAACAAAACGACATTAATTTCAATAGCCCAAATGTGACTTGCACAAGCATGATAGAGCAAAAATGGAAAAAATACAGCTTCAATTAGAGATGGAGCTGGGAGCAACAGCAAGAGGAATCAAAGGAGGACAATAACATTGGCTTTATTAGTTATTTAATGACTAATACAGCTAGTAATCATTATGTGATATCAATGTTGAGTTCTTTACTTAATATTGGTAATAGGTTTAATGTAATTTTCAACGTTTATCACTTCCATGGATTAAGACCACCTGACAATGTAATTTGTTAATTATTTTCCTTTTATTAATAAAATTAGCCCTAGGCGACTGCGTAGTGGATTACCAAAAAAAGGCATATATAGGCATGCCCAAGGTTTCTATTATTTTTCCCATAATTTTAAGGGTTTAAATTGATTAATTTTCTCCCTTTTTATCCATAAAATCCCCAATAATAATTTAAAATTATTATTTTGATAATTCATCTATTGGGTTTCTATATTTGTACCATAATATGACTAAGGTAATTTTTATATTTTTTTGCAATCATATATTATTATTTTTATAGCTAAATTGCATGTAATTGTAATATTAGCCCTTTTAAGATTTAATTAAGTTTTATATGCATAAAATTGCATCTCGTATTTATAAATTGTTAATTATGTATTTGAAATCATTTTGGCACCTTAAATTTATTTTCCATAAATTGCATGTTATTTTTTATAAATCAAATAGGTGAAATTGAATATTAAAATAAAAACGAAATTTGACTTTCAATTATTGCAAATATTGGACCCCTTTCTAACCCAATTTCGCATCCAAACCACCCGACCCAGATCCTATATACGTCTCCCTGACCCAAGCCATCCTAAATCCTAGTCGTTGATCTCTTAGATCAACGACCCTCGTTCAACCTTTCCTTTTTAATTCTGAGAGACCCCCTAACCCTAATCACTTTTCTAAGGGTGCCACCCTCAGATGCTCTCGTCTCTCTTCTATCTCTACCTAACCCTAATCACTTTACACCGCCTCATTCTTCGGTCATCTTTGGCGACCACCCTTTCAAACCCCAAGCCTACAATGGGTCTATCATCACCCTGCTCATCATCTCTAAGGCCCTCGAGGATCATAGGTCAGGTCGATTTGGAACTAGGGTTTCTGTTCCTATTACTTATGGGTCTCCGGTGTGAATTTGAGCAAAATCACACCTTATATGTCACGATCGGTCAAGTTTCAACAGGTTCATTTAATTTTACTTGGTTTTCTTTTTGAAGCTCTAGCTCTCTTCTAAGTCTCTCAGATCTATGTTATTTATATGCTTTATGCTTATCTCTTTATGTAACATGCTTATCCTTGAGCTTTAATCTGAAATATCTTCTACTTTAAACCATGTTTTACTCCATTTAAGAAACTAGGGTTTTTGGAGTTCTTTCTATACCTGTTTCGACTGGTTCCTTTGTGATTAAACCTTTTTTGTTTGTTTATCTTGACCGATTCTAAGTTTTTATCGCTTTTTAACTCAACTATGGTAAAAAGCCCTAATTTCTTAAAGATTTTCTTCACTTGTTACTATGAGTATTAAAGATTTTCTTTACTTGTTTCTGTGTGTTGGCCTAATCTTCTTTGCCTATTTCTGTGTGTTAGATTTGTTTTCTTCACTCTGGTTCTGTGTGTTAGCCATGACAACTTGACTTTGTTAAGTTTCTATTGGTTACCATCATTTGAATGGGTTTTGCTACTGAGTCTTTAACCTACTCGTTTCACTTCTGGATGATTGTGTCCATCAGGCTGATCTTCCATGTCTGCTACACATGTTCACTCTTCTCTATTTATATGTTGAAGTACAGAATCATGACTCCCGCTTGATTGATCCTGATTTCCTTAATTTACGATTCGATTGCAAGATTTTCTTGTAAAATCGTAAAATTTTACTAGGCTATTTAAGTTGATTGATTGCATTTCCTTATTTTCTATGGTGCTTCATTCTTGCTGAATCCTTTCCTTAATTGGTGTATTCTGTACTTAGACTCAATCATATGCTTTATACTTTTACTACCCTTATATGGTAAAAACCAGTCTTTCTCAAATGATTTTCTTTCCTTAGTTATCATATTGGTATCCGTTTAAGCTGTAATTCCTTGATTAAAGGGGGGTACTAGTATTAATTGGATTCTAACTGTGATTACTTTCATAATTATGCTAAACCTTTACTTGTTACCTCATTTTCCACCTATTTTAAAAGCTATAAATACCTAAGTCTTTTATTAACAAGACACGAGACTTGCCTTTCAAAAACCTCTCTCTTGCTTAAAAAACTCTGTGTTATTCTACTAATATTAACCGGCTGCAAGCCAAGGCTAATCATCTGTAAACCTTGGTTGTTTAATTTTGCTTACCTCTATCTTCACTGGTATGTCCTCGTTCAATTCAAAGTCTCAACAACAACATATTTCTATTCCTGCTTCAGCTTCTTTTATTTCTGGACTGCTTTTACTTGTGGTTTTGTTGTGAGGTCTTTATCTAAGCATGCAGATATGATTCCCCTCCCTTTAAATTCATGTATTCCCTTTGTGTGATTCAAGCTTGCCTAGACAATTGTATTCTTTTACCTATTGTGCACTTACCACTTTGTGAATCCCAAATTCCTTATACCTCATCTATGTGTTCATGACTAGTTTGTGATTATGCCAGTGTCCAACTATCTCTGAGCAGGTCCGTACCAGTCTTGATACTCCTGTTGTGTCACGACCCCAACTCGATCGTGATGGCGCCCAGCACACTTCTAGACAAGCCCGACCATTTATCAACACTTAACCGACTTAACAGGACAGAGAATCAATAAGCCATTTAAATTAAATACTAGAATATACTGAAGAAATACGGAATTTTAACAAAATACCGAATACAGCCCACTATGGACCCGGTGTCACGACCATGAGCCTCTAAATACAGAGTTTTAATCCTAATACAAGTCTGTCTAAAAGCTAAAAATACATAATGTAAAGATAGAGATAGAAGGGAGAATCCTCGGCTGCAAACGTTATGCAGCTACCTCAAATACTCCCAGAGAATGCCTCTGGAAAGCTGGACAGAGCTCACTCAGTCTGGATATGTCTTGAATCTGCATACAAGGTGCAGGGAGTAGAGTGAGTACTCCGACCCAGTGAGTAATAAAAATAAATATAGTCCGAAGATAAGAAAACAAAGTAAATACACAAAGTAAGTTATAATCTAAATATACAACAATGTATGGAACTGAACATCTGAACAACAATTAAAAATACAAATGCATGAATGCAATGTAATGCATATGATAGTACATTCCAGTACCCACTGTGGCGTGCAATTCGAGCCACCCATAATCATTTATTGTCGACGACGCTCACTGGGGGTGTGTACAGACTCCGGAGGGGCTCCTACAGCCCAAGCGCAATATCAAGCCATCTCGTGGCATCAATCAAATCCTGGTCAGTCATTGTTACCTGACCCATTTACATCATATAGTTCCATTGTTACCATTGTTTCAAGTTCCTGCTGCGGTGCACAGCCCGAGCCACCCATAATGTTTCAAGTCACATCACACAGTGCCATTGTTACCACTATTTTAAGTCACTGCTACGGCGCGCAGCCCGAGCCACCCATAATCAGCCCAGAAAACATCATAACCCCTTTGGGTATATATAAAACAGCAGTTCGAAGCGCGAAATAACATTTAAAATATCATTTGAGTTTTCAAAACTTAGAAATATGGCTAAGTTTGCAAAACATTATTTAAAACCTTGGACTTAAACCAAATGATATGCAAATCATGCTAAAGCAGTAATATCAATTCCCGAAGGATTCTACAAGTCAGCACAAGGCCCCAAACATGGCATCCAGCCCGGTAAATATCAATAAAGTATGTGTATCAATCACCAGTATGGTATACATATCACGCGGGATGGACCAAGTCACGATCCCCAATAGTAACCGACCCCGCACTCATCATGGAGTGCGTGTCACGCCTCAATATAACGTGACGATGTGAAAGTCCAGGGTTTCCAACCCTCAAAACAGCATTTACATCTATTACTCACCTCTAGCCGGCCAAATACTACTCCGCGATGCCCTTTTCTTTCGTATCGACCTCCTCGCACGTCGAATCTGGCCAAAACCACAACGAATACATCACAATAGGCTAAGGGAATATAACCCAATCGAAAAGATTCGAAAAATATCAAAAATTACGAAATTTGCAAAACTCGAGCCTCGGGCCCACGTCTCGAAATCAAGAAATTTTTACATCAAAATGTTCCTTATCTCGCCACGAGTCTATACATACCAAATTCACAAGAATCGGAGTCCATTGATCCCTCAAATCCCAAATTTAGAATTTCAATCTCAAGCCCTAATTTTCTTATAATTTGGCTATGTTTTCATGGATTTCTATGATGATTATTCAATAAAATCATGTATTTAACTCATAAAACTTACCTCCAATCGATCTTAGTTGAAACTCCCTTCAATCCCCGTCTAAAAGCTCTCAAAAAGACTAAAATATGGTGGAGAAATGGGGTGTTATCGTGACTGAAATGTTTTTTTAAACATTCTGCCCCAGCTACAGTGTTTTTGCAATTCCCAGCATTTTCTTCGCATTTGCGAAGCTACAGTGTTTTCGCAATTCCCAGCCCAGCTACAGTGTTTCCAAGCATTTTCTTCGCATTTGCGAGCATACCAGAAGAAGCAGTTTTCCCGATATAGAAATGAGCATAACTTTCTCATACAATGTACAAATTCGATGATTATTTTTCCTATGGCTCCGTAATTTCAATACGGATCTAATGGTTCAATAAAAACTTAATTTGGAGCTCATTTGCTTAATATGGTACCCCTTTATGTCCAAAGAAACGACGTTGAAACATCAATTAAGAGCGTGATCACAACCCGAAACGCACCCGAGGCCCCCGGTACCCTGACCAATCACACCAACCAGTCCCAAAATACATTACGGACTTGCTCGAGGCCTCAAATCCCATCAAACAATGCTAAAATCATGAATCAACCTCCAATCCAAGCTTTATGAACTTTAGAACTTCCAACTTCTATTTTCGATGCCGAAACCTATCAAATCACGTCCGATTGACATCAAATTTTGCACAAAAGACCAAAATCACCTAACGAAGCTACTGAAACTCTCGGAACTCCATTCCGAATCCTAGATCAAAATTTCACCTATCAACCAAAAATCGCCAAAATACTAACTTCGCCAAAATAGGCTATCTTCTTCACTGGACCTCCAAAATTACGTCCGATTGCACTCCTAAGCCTCAAATCATCCTCCGAAACTAACCGAATCACCGGAAATCAATTCTGAGCCCTCTAACTCACAAGTCAACATCCGGTTGACTTTTGTTTTTCAAACTAACCTTTCCTTAAAGAGACTAATTGTCCCCATTTCCTACCAAACTCGATCCGAATCAACTCAAATTCACCAAGTACATATATTGAGGCATGAAGAAGCATAAAACAGGGAAAACGGGAAGGAAATACATGAGACGACGAGTCGGGTCGTCACATCCTCCCCAACTTAAACAAATGCTCGTCCTCGATCGTAGCCAGAGTTGTTCAAGAAGCCAACCAATAGCTGAATGACCTTATCACGCATGTAACCGGGGTGATCCCACCTCACCCTACCTCGTATAGTTCCGATAACACGACATAGCTGAAATTTCACAATCCATTTAGTCCATAAACCATAGAACCACACTGCACTTTCCGAAATCATACACAGGATCAGAACCTCACATCTATACTCTGATTAAGCCTGAACTAGGTGTAATAACCCATACCTGCAACCTCAGGTGCAATCATATGATATACTACATAACCTAAACACTTGAAACGATAACTTTATATTCACAACAGTTGCCCACAACACTCGAATACCGGTCGAAAACCTCTTATCAACTAAGGTCTTATTCTAACACTTTCATATACTGCCAACGATAAATGAAACACGCAATAAAATGCAACCATTTCTCAGATCAACCATTCATGAAGCCGCTTCCCTTTTGACTAATACCACTGTAGATTCCGCACTGAACCTCGATATTATCCTGAAATCAAATCCGTTCGTATTCATTAGTGACCCCAACGATCACCTTGAATCCAACATACCAGTCTGGTGATATGACATCCCAATGCAGGCCTAAGCCATAACTTGCATAATACGCGCACCAAATAGAAACGGTTTGAACATACTCGAACCATGAAAATGACTCAACTGAAGGAGTTGTACCTCAAACTCACCAGCACCATTACAACACAAGGATGAGACCCCGTCTTACATCATAGAAATAGAACACCTGAATCTACCCTGAAAAGTCATACCTCCGCGTAGCCTAGCCACAATGCGCGATCCTATCCAAGCACTGCTACACATTAAATACTTCAGGTCACTATGATCAAAATCAACAACCAAGCACAATTTGATGTATGGAACCAAAGCCAATCATTACACTCATGGTGAAACAATAACATATACCACGCAACCCGATAGAACATAACCAATATGCCATTCGCCGAGCAACTCCCAATTACTCTTCCCGCTCGACTTCCACTATGAATCCCAATAGAACCCCACCACATGTGCCCATAACTAACAAATCATAATGTTTCACAACATCGGGAAGCAACTTGTAGCTCTCCTTAGATCACTAACAAGCTCAATAACGATCGAATCAACCTATCCCTCAACAATATAATTCGTTCCAACCAAGCCAACTCAAGCTAAACACATATCCACATCAGCCTGCCAACGAACTAATTACCAAGAAAGCCAGAAGCTGCTCCTTCCACTACTATAACTTCTGCCGGAGTCACACGATATGGTGCCCGACACCAAATCAAGATCGAAATCCACAACCTCGCCCGACGACATCCCCGGCCATAAAAAATTCATCCGAAAAGTCCCACAACACCAGAACTGAATCAATGGTAGAAACCTCTGCGCTGACATCCATCACGAAAACCCAATTAAGAAGAACAATCTTTCCTAGTTGTCCAACTCCATGTATCACACGCATCATCATACCTGATCCCAATTCCTACCGTGCGAATACATGCACACTTTTAACAGCCAATCATTACATGATAGATACTCAAAAAATTTCCTTGTGCTACCAAGCAAACCCGAATACCACCAGTTGACCTAACAAGAACATGCTGCAATACTTCCGAACTAACATCAGTTTAATCATATTAACTTTTTTTTGAGACATATACTCAGATTGCACAAATCTCAAATTCAATGATCTCGTCTCATCCAGTACGAACTGCTCAGGCAATAAGCCACCCAGATATAATCAAAAGCCGCATATGATGTCCCATTATGCCAATAGGCTACCAATTCGAACGCGATACAAAAAAGGAAAACAAACTCTGGAAGGAATTACCAATCCCACACACTGATATGAACTTTCCTTAGAAACCATGAAGCAAGGCATACAAAATAGCATATAGAAAACTATACTCAACATCACACTGTTGCGACATGCAACCCGATCCAGATAACATACCCAGGGCGACGTGCCACCCGATCTACACATATATCTCACATAAGGAGATGCACATCGAGCCAAATTTGCTCATTACAACAAAATACCGAGTATCGGTCGTAAGCATGCTAAGTGCATAAAAATATCTCTGAGGGACATATAGCGTTATAAGCTACAAAACTCAAGCACAACTGAGGTGCGATGTGCAATTTAAATTTCAAGAGCCAAGATGCTCATATAACGTCATTCCTACACGAATTCTCAACACACAGCAATTTCTCAAGTCGTCTCGCAACTCATACGGTGTAATGCATCGCTACGCAAAATATCTGACAATGAAATATCCACCCGAACTACTCCTCCATTAGCACCGCGTTACTAAAATGCACACATCTAGTCTGATATAGAGCTATTATTCACATTAAATCCATCCATCGACTTCAAGCCGATTCTGATCACACCGAACTAGTCTGCTAATCTTTCAAAGGTCCATAATAACTCCCATTTTTTTCTCATAACACACAAGAACAACCATCACAATCGGAGTAATCCTCCCCAGTTCACAACCTAATGTGCCAAGTGCCCTCCAGGCATGAATCTTTAATTTAATGACACCATCACAAACTTCATACTTGGTTTACATCTTTAATCAATCAAGTGATCACATGCCACACTTATATAATCTTCCCGTGGGACACTCCCACAACCTACCACAAAATGTCTGGAGCGTATCTCTAAACCACCGGTCGCACTAACGCTGAAGAGCGATCAAGAATCATTAACCAGGACGCAAAACCCTTTTTACAAAACACCGATCTTAGGTGACGCTGAAGATAATGCCAACTTACTGTAAACATCCAAACTTATCTCCTGCTCATCCGAGCTCATGACATCTTGTCAAAAGAATTTCCTTCACTCATGCCATTCTCGGACCAATTTCCACAACTAGAATTGATTCACCAGCATGCATCAAATCGGAACTAACATAGTACATAATCGTACAATCCGATAACCAGTAGCAAACTCCCTAACTTTTCTCGAAGCCATAGATCACCCAACAGTTAAGCCCACTCTTTAGGCGACAAATTTTTTACTAAGTCCCAAATTTTTCAAAAAAAATTTTGGCAGAGTTTCCTTTGTAATTGGGCATATCCACCTGCCAGAGAATCACCGAAACCATCCTAACAACACGTCCACAACTTGACAAAGCATCACAATGTATATCAACAATATTAATCTAAATATTACATGTATTATATTATCAAAATTGATACATGGACATGAGTTGCACCTATTTGAATTATAACACATAGAAAATACCTTTCAATCCTCCATTATCGGGCTATTCAACCGAGTAAGAAAATATTCTTTCTTTAATGTTTTCTACCTTCAGGGTGGACTCCTTGACTCAACGATTTCGTCATAATACATTTACAGAAGCGATCTCAGCTCCCAGACTTATCTAACTAGTATGACAAATAGATTCCCCTCATAAGCCAATTACCCACTAGCTTTACCTCTAGTTAATATTTTTGTATACCTTCCACTGCCATACACATTACACAATCACTTAATCTTCCTAAGTCTAAACTCATACCGTAACATGAAATTTACTTCACTCCAAATAGGAGACATAAAAAGATTCTTCACGCACCCATAACTTGGGACTACACATCATATCACAATGGAAATCATACACTCAATAGTTCATTTATCATCCAGTAGACCTTCCTCGACACTTTCAAGTCATATAGAAACATCTTGCGATACTAACATACTCATCACATGGTTACTCCGCCGCCATTCCCACTATTAGGGACAATACTGAACATATTAGCTCATAACACTAGCTCGCACAATCAGCACCTTGGTGCTCCAGCCGTAGGCAAAGATCCGGCCTTAAGTCCTCCCGACTGGCCTAGCATCAACACATAGAAATCACGTCTCGCCCATTGATCGGGGAATCGCAAGCCATTAAAGGACATCTGATACCGAGTGCTCATGCGCGCATACGAATGCGTGGAAGGAATTTCAAAAGTTTCTCTTCAAGATGAATCAAGGATGCACGATAAGAATTCAAGAATGTGAAGTTTTCCTAAAGGTTCCACAGCCTCCCGAGGATAAGTACAGACGTCACAGTACCGATCCGCGAGACTCTACTAAACCGGTTCATGACTCACGAGTCCAAGTAAGCTAGGCTCTAACACCAACTTTTCACAACCACAACCGGTCGTGATGGTGCCCAACACACTACTAGGCAAGCCCGGCCATTTATCAACACTTAACCCACTTAACAGGATAGAGAATCAATAAGCCATTTAAATTAAATACCAGAATATACTGAAGAAATACGGAATTTTAACAAAATACCGAATACAGCCCACTATGTACCTAGTGTCACAACCATGAGCCCTTAAATACAGAGTTTTAATCCTAATATAAGTCTGTCTAAAAGCTGAAAATACAGAATGTAAAGATAGAGATAGAAGGGAGAATCCTCGGCTGCGAACGCCATGCAGCTACCTCAAATACTCCCGGAGAATGCCTCTGGAAAGCTGGACAGAGCTCACTCAGTCTGGATATGTCCTGAATCTGCACACAAGGTGCAGGGAGTAGAGTGAGTACTCCGACCCAGTGAGTAATAAAAATAAACACAGTCCGAAGATAAGAAAACACAGTAAATACACAAAGTAAGATATAATCCAAATATGCAGCAATGTGTGGAACTGAACAGCTGAACAACAATTAAAAATACAAATGCATGAATGCAATGCAATGCATATGATGGTACATTCCAGTACCCACTGCGGCGCGCATCTCGAGCCACCCATAATCATTTAATGTCGACGGTGCTCACTAGGGGTGTGTACAGACTCCGTAGGGTCTCCTACAGCCCAAGCGCAATATCAAGCCATCTCGTGGCATCAATCAAATCCTGGTCAGTCATTGTTACCTGACCCATTTACATCATATAGTTCCATTCTTACCATTGTTTCAAGTTCCTGCTGCGGTGCACAGCCCGAGCCATCCATAATGTTTCAAGTCACATCACACAGTGCCATTGTTACCACTATTTTAAGTCACTGCTGCGGCGCGCAGCCCGAGCCACCCATAATCAGTCCAGAAAACATCATAAGCCCCATGGGCATTTATAAAACAGTAGTTCTCAGCCCGAAATAACATTTAAAATATCATTTGAGTTTTCAAAACTTAGAAATATGGCTAAGTTTGCAAAACATTATTTAAAACCATGGACTGAAACCAAATGATATGCAGATCATGCTAAAGCATTAATATCAATCCCCGAAGGATTCTACAAGTCGGCACAAGGCCCCAAACATGGCATCCAGCCCAGTAAATATCAATAAAGTATGTGTATCAATCACTAGTATAGTATAAATATCACGCGGGATGGACAAGGTCACGATCCCCAATAGTAACTGACCCCGCACTCGTCATCGAGTGCGTGTCACGCCTCAGTATAGCATTACGATGTGAAAGTCCGAGATTTCAAACCCTCAGAACAACATTTACATCTATTACTCACCTCTAGCCCGCAAAATACTACTCCGCGATTCCCTTTCCTTTTGTATCGACCTCCACATGCATCGAATCTAGCCAAAACCACAACAAATACATCACAATAGGCTAAGGGAATATAACCCAATCGAAAAGATTCGAAAAATATCAAAAATCACGAAATTTGCTAAACCCGAGCCCCGGGCCCACGTTTTGAAATCCAAAAATTTTTACATCAAAATGTTCCTTATCTCGCCACGAGTCTATACATACAAAATTCACAAGAATCGGAGTCCATTTGACCCCTCAAATCCCAAATTTAGAATTTCAATCTCAAGCCCTAATTTTCTTATAATTTGGCTATGTTTTCATGGATTTATAGGATGATTCTTCAATAAAATCATGTATTTAACTCATAAAACTTACCTCCAATCGATCATAGTTGAAACTCCCTTCAATCCCCGTCCAAAAGCTCTCAAAATGACTAAAAAATGGTGGATAAATGGGGTGTTTTCACGACTGAAATGTTTTTTTTTAAACATTCTGCCCCAACTACAGTGTTTTCGCAATTCCCAGCATTTTCTTCGCATTTGCGAAGCTACAATGTTTTCACAATTCCCAGCCCAGCTACAGTGTTTTTGCAATTCCCAGCATTTTCTTCGCATTCACGAAGCTACAGTGTTCGCAATTGCCAGCATTGTTTTCGCAATTGCGAGCATACCAGAAGCAGCAGTTTTCCCGACACAAAAATGAGCATAACTTTCTCATACGATGTCCAAATTCGATGATTCTTTTTCCTATGGATTTGTAATTTTGATAAGAATATAATGGTTCAATAAAAACTTAATTTGGAGCTCATTTTCTTAGTATGGTACGATTTTAAGTCCAAAGAAACGACGTTGAAACATCAAATAAGAGCGTGATCACAACCCGAAACACAACCGAGGCCTCCGGGACCCCGACCAATCACACCAACCAGTCCCAAAATAAATTACTGACTTGCTCAAGTTCTCAAATCACATGAAACAATGCTAAAATCATGAATCAACCTCCAATCCAAGCTTTATGAACTTTAGAACTTCCAACTTCTATTTCTGATGCCGAAACCTATCAAATCACGTCCGATTGACTTCAAATTTTGCACACACGTCCAAAATCACCTAACAAAGCTACTGAAACTCTTGGAACTCCATTTTGACTTACGGATAAAAATTTCACCTATCAACCAGAAATTGCCAAAATACTAACATCGCCAAAATAGGCTAACTTCTTCACCAGACCTCCAAAATTACGTCTGATTGCGCTCCTAAGCCTTAAATCATCCCCCGAAACTAACCGAATCATCGAAAATTAATTATGAGCCCTCTAACTCACAAGTCAACATCCGGTTGGCTTTTTATTTTTCAAACTAACATTTCCTTAAAGAGATTAATTGTCGCATTTCCTACCAAACTTGATCCGAATCAACTCAAATTCACCAAGTACATATATTGAAGCATGAAGAAGCATAAAACGGGTAAAATGGGATGGAAATATATGAGACGACGGGTCGGGTCATCACATGCTGGGGTCAGGTGTCTACAGTCAATGCATATGCATCCCCGAACCCCCTTAACCCCATGTGTGACTGAATTTATTTACTTACTGTACGTGGTCTTACCTTGAAGTGTTTGACCTATGTTTTACTAATCCATCTTCTTTCAACCATCTCTTTTACTAATTGCTTTCAAAATGGACCTTTCACTGCAATTTTATAAACAAACTCCTTTCAAACACGTGTCCTGCACTTTCACTCTACTCCTAGTTAATAATTTCTGCCCCTTTTTGTGTGAGCCTAGCCTAGGGACCCTTGAGCTCCCTATAAACTTGGACACACAAAAACTAGCCTTTACACACTACACATACTCTGTCTTGGCTATGAAATCTGGGTGTGAGCACTGCCCGGGATCCCTTGAGGTCCTTAGGGAACTCTGACACACCTAGATATGAGAAAGGCTATGAAACAATCTTGGCATTTCAGGTGTTGGAGTTAGATTTATTACATAACTTAGAGAGAAAGTCCTAATCATGTGCTGAAAATCTGGGCCTATTTTCAGGCTCTATATAGTGCAACATTTTATTTCTCTTTTCTACTTATGTAATTCATTTCAGTATTGGTATGTTGGGGCTTGCTAGTAAAAAGGGGAAGGTCGTTACATATGCTATCAACATCAATAGGTAGAAACCATGTTTTAGATTCACATTTGCTATATGTGCATTAGAATCCATGTGTAAGATCGACCCATTCAAAGCATGGCATGCATTAGATACCATGTTCTTAGGTTTACCGTTTCAGCATCTCATTTGGCATCACTTTACCACTTAGATATCCTACTTTAGGCTAAATAATAGCATCAACATAAAAATGTTGTTCCTTCACGTCTTGAAGTCATGCTGTAATTCTTTGGGCATTTAGAAATGATGCTTTAGGAGTTCTACAATCATTCTGCATTTTCATATGTGCACGTTAGATCCTAGTTTTAGGATCTTGTTCTACTGATGCATGAAAAAGGACATAAAACAGTCTCATGTTTGATTATGCTGTTTAAGTGACATTAGTCACAATCCCTGTATGTCTTTGCAACATTTAGAACAACATGCTTTAGGTATAATAACTTCCAAACTGTTTTTTCATAATTCTGGTAACTTTAAAAAAACTTTAAAACAAAACCAGAACCGTCTTTGTAATTAATGTTTAACTGTCAGCATGTTAAAATTAGTATGCAAGATTGATTAGGACTTCTTCTCTGAGTCATGTAATAAATCTGACTCTGCTATTATCACTTAGATACCATGCTTAGCATATGAATTTAGACCTTAATTGTGTATGAGTAATGCTGTTTATTTGTACTATGTGTGGAGGTATATCTGAGCGTTTCATTTGTCTTCCATGCTCCCCTTAATTGAAGTTCTACTTGTTTATTACATGTCGCCTTAGTNCCCCCCTTTTATAGGATAAGAGTCCTAAATTCCTTTAGGACTGATAGGAATGGACGGGTAACAACATGCAATAGGGGTCGAGATAGTTCCTCACTTTAAGTACTTTCGTGGGGCTGGAAAGGGTAGATATGGATACGATGACCGGTGCATTAATACCTCGTGTAGCCCCTTTTTGAGGAGTGTCATACTAGGTATTAAATTGATGTGATCCATATTATAAACAAACCAAGGATGCCCCTTACATTCCCAAATATGCTTAGATTGTAATTCTTTTCAAAATCTTGCTTTATCATTAATTGCTTTTCAAACACCTGGTATTTAAACTCAAATCCCCTACTATTTGATCCATACTTGTTTATTTGCTAATTGTACAAATTAACGAAAACTCTTTTGCTGTGAACCATACTAGTGGATCCTGAGGGGTGCCTAACACCTTCCCCTTAGGATAATTTCAAGCCCTTACCCTGTCTCTGGTTACCAAACGTAGTTATAAATTAACCCTATAGGTGCCCTAACGCACCTTAAATCATTAGGTGGCAACTCTTCAAAATGCAAACCCCCTTTCCAAAAAAGAGTTGTCCCAACCAAAAATTTCATAACCCCAATTTCGCGAGAAAAAAAGGGCGCGTCAGAACGTTGTCAAAGAGGGGTCCAGGATTTCGAGGGCTTCAATTATGGTTGTTGGAGCATCTCCAAAAGGGTCGTTATCGCCAAGAATTTCCGCAAAGGGCTTGGAACGACCACACTGCTTTCCATCACACTAAGCAGATGACCTACATTTAAGACAAAGTTGCTTAACCGGAATGTGCCAGCGAATGGATAGATTTCTTCGACAATTTGATCGAGGAACTGGTGAAATGGATGGTTGAATGGTTTCCAACGGACAAGTTCATTGTCAGGTCCAGGGATGCTCCGCATTTGGTGTTGATCGGGTTAAGAGGGATATATCTATATGTCCCTATGTGTGTTATGAGGCAAGCGGGTAAAAGAAGGTTGTACCAAGGGTCGTCAAGATGAGTCACTTCTGGGCAGACTTTCAAGATGACGATGTCCCTTGCAAGTGCCAAGCTCAATATATGTGGCACTGCAAAATAATTGTGGAGAAGAATACCATTAAGCCGGACAGATATCATGCAGGGTGCGAGCCTTTATACCTGGCCTGGCTAGGGGACAATCTGAAAGGAACAGTGACACTAGTGACCGGTCGAGGAAACATAATCATAGACGAGGAAGCTAAAACCTAAGTCAAGTACAACAGGATGTGCAAAAGGGTTCACGACTCTAAAAATGAACACCTGGAAATAGATGACAGGAATGCAAGGTTGATTGAGGAATGGAAAGAAATGACGGTCACCTCTAATAGGAAACTGGAATACTTGGAGTTAGGAATTGTGGAGCTAGAAGGCAAAGTCATAAAGAGGATCGAAAACCACGAGAATGTTGAGGGACCTGAGGGAGGACATCTAGCCTGAGCCTACTTGCTTCTTGGACAGCGAGAGTTGGGGGATCTATATGATGGAGTCTGGAAGATCTAATCTGTGGAAGGTCCTTCTGGGACCAAATAAATTAGGATTATTTGCTTTCCATTTAATGTAATAAGGCCAAGTGCCGGTGTCGACTTGTTTTAGTATTATGTAAGTGCCTTTTTTGGATTCAACTACTTTAATGTTATGAAATGAGGCATTCATTAGCATTTGAAGTTCTCCAAATTTATTTGTCGCTAGGCCTACCTCGGGAGCAATGAGGCTCCCAAATTTGGATACGAGTTTATATTTCGCAATATGTGTTTAAATACTGCAAACATTTCTGAATCCCCACTAACTTGTTACCTTTTTGTTTTTTTTATTTTTATTAGTATTCCTATCCCCATAGCATGGCTCATCCATACAGGCATCAATAGCATATCATACCAGATCTAGAGGCCCTCCACCTCCTTATTCAAGCAACCCAAAATGTATAGGGAACTTAAATATTGAAGACTTAAGTGGAATACGAAAGGAAAACATTGAGAACGCAGAAACCTCCGATGACTACAGTACTCCGGCCCCGAATGACTTGCTTGTGAGACAGGAGCAAAAGATACTAGAACTGCAAGGAGAACTTGAGCAGGTATGCAATTTGGCAAACTTTTCCCTCACCCTCAATGTCCCTGATATCCACCGACAGAACACAAAGAACCCAAAACCACATCAAAACACACAGAACCAACAACCACAAAATCCTACCGTACCAAATCAATATGCCACTCCATTATAAAATATCAATCCATTGCCGCTAACAACTCCACCACAACATCACCAACCAATACCGTACCCACCAACCACCTCTTACCACACCCCCCAAAACACACCACCACTCATTCTTGATCCACAAAACTCCACCAATGACCATCACTACACCCAGGTCCCTAGCACCCATCAGAGCAACCCCGTATACGTGGAAGCCATACCACAGTCTATCCAACCACTCTCTTGTGCATCGGAACACTCCGAAAAGGACCTACTCATTAAGAACATTGCCGAAGAACTCAAGAAGTTAACAAGCCAAGTTTAACATATTGAAGGCGATAGAGGAATACAAGGTTTGAACTATGAATATCAATGCATACATCCTGATGTGGAATTTCCAGAAGGATACAAGCCTCCCAAGTTTGAAATATTCGATGGTACGGGTGATCCAAGGGTTCACCTAAGAACATATTGTGACAATCTTTTTGGGGTTGGAAAAGATGAAAAGATTTGAATGAAGCTCTTTATGAATAGCCTTACTGGGAACGCTTTACCTTGGTATATCAAATAGAATCCCAAGAAATTGTCAAATTGGGCAAGCATGGCCTTAGAGTTCATGGACCGGTTTAGGTTTAACACAGAGAATGCATCTGATGTCTTTTACATTAAGAATCTCAAGAAAAAACCTACTGAGACTTTCCGCACGTATGCTATTCGTTGGAGATTGGAAGCCGCCAAGGTCGGGCCCGCTGTAGATGAAGAAAATATGAACAAATTCCTCATCAGGGCACGTGATCCGCAATATAATGTGAGGCTGATGGTTATCGACAATCACAAATTCTCTGATATCATTAGGCTCGGGGAAAGGATCGAGGAATGAATCAAGAGTGAGATGGTAGCAAATTTGGAGGCAGTGCAAACTACTAATAAGGCACTCGAATCAGGTGGAAAATTGAAGAAGAGAGAGGTTGGGGAAGTAATGGTGGCCCAGGGCCCAAAAACTCCAATCACATATCAAGCACCTCCACCCATATACCAGACACCACCACCTATGTATCAGGCATCACCACCTATATACCAAGAATCACCACCCACATATCAAACCTCATCTCCCTGATATTCCCAACCAGCCGTTGTCCATCACTTCTATAATTCCCAACCATCCTACTTCCAATCACTACCAACTCGCCAAAATTACCTAAGAACAAGACCGAACATTAACCACAAGCCACCCAGACAATACACCAACATTGTTGAGCCTATCGACCAATTGTTGAAAGCTTGAAGGTCGTAGGTTACGTCGCTCCTATTCCCGCCGTGGCACTAGAAAATCCATCCCAATGGGTCAATCCGAACAAAACATGTGCATACCACTCCGGTATGAAAGGGCACACCACTGTTGAGTGCCAAACATTGAAGGATAAGATCCAGATACTCATTGACAACAAGGTCATACATGCTAGCCTTACCTAATGTCCACAACAATCCGTTCCCCGATCATAGAGGTGACAATGTACGTATTATAGAAACAAATGACGAATGGGACCGTGAGGGGTCAATCAGAGTTATCCGAGAAGGTGATGACTCTAAGGTTGCAGTTACACTTACTCCTATCATGGTTTAGACTCAGCAACCTATTGATGTTGAGGTAACTATATCAATTCCATTCGAGGTGGAAGTAGCTTCGCCCGCAGCCACCTCCGCTCCATTTGAATAAAAGTGGTTGCACCTTTTACTGTGACGGTGTCAACCACACCATCATTCAACCCAAAATCAATACCCTAGGATTATGTTGTCGAGGCTCGGCGAAAAGGGAAGACTAAGATAGAGGAATCTGATGCCGCACAAGGTATGACTAGAACTGGAAGTGTATATACATCTGAACACCTGGAAGGTTCAAGTAAGGATGCCACTGCTAGGAAGCCTATCATTGAAACTAGGTTGGTTGACATGTGAAGGAAAGTACAGGCGAAATAGAACTCTGTTATTGATAACTTGAACAAATTCCATGCTCAAATATCTATCCTGTCACTATTACAAAATTAAGAGGCACACAAGAACGCCTTGATGAAAGTACTGAGCGAGGCTTATGTACCTAATAATATAACTGGTGGAGAAATATCCAACATAGTTGGTCAGGTGCTGGTGAGACTTAAGATTATCTTCCATGAAGACGAGATGCTACCCGAAGGTTTAAATCACAATCGAGCATTGTACATTACGGTACAATTTGAGGACAAGTTCATCGGTCCTAGCTGATAGAGGCTCTAGTTTTAATATTTGTCCACTAGATACCCTGAAAAGGTTGGACAATGGTTTCAATGAAATACGGACCAGAAGCATAAATGTGAAGTCTTTCGATAGGTCGCAAAGGGGCACGATCGGGGAAGTCAACCTTTGTTTACAGATGGGGCCAACTTTGTTCGACATTGAATTCCAAGTGCTTAACATACCAGTCTCGTATAATCTTTTGTTGGGCCGCCCATGGATCCATCCTGCTAGAGCCATACCCTCCACACTACATCAACACGCAAAATGTGAATGGAATCGTCAGGAGGTAATCATTCATGGAGATGGGAGTAACTCCATCTAAACTTGTCAGACCATCCCAGCCATTGGGCATAGAAGGAAGCTAGGAGGGAAGACCTATCATCACATTGAACGGGTTAATGCCGTCGAGAAAGATAAGTGGTGGAGTAACAAAATAGAAAGCATACTAGCATGGTCTGGATATGAACCCGGTAAAGGGTTGGGAAAGAACCTCCAGGGTATGACTAAGCCAATACGGTTGAAAAACCATGGTACCACCTTTGTGCTCGGGTACCAGTATACACGGCAAGATTACAGGGAGTGGTCGCCTCCATGGCATGGACTGTATTACCCTCTTGAGCAACTGGTACCCTATTTGGAACAAGCTTTCCTTTAGGCGGATACAATATGGGGAATTGCTGAAGAAGAAGCATTAGCTAGGCTGAGGGATCTATTCTTGGAAACTAAGTATATGGACTGCAATGCCATAGTTAAGGAGGAGAAGGAAGAAAGCCTCACAATTTAGACTGTGTCAAAGGGAGCTGATCTCGGAAACTAGACCGCCACACTATCACGAGCCCGCCGAGTCCCTAGGAAGCTTGGTAGAATTTATAGATTTTTTAGGCATTTAAATTTTCCATCAATTTTGTTCTGAGATTTCTCATTTTAAATGAATTTTCGATCCACCCAGCCAAGATTTTGTTTGAACAATTTTCTTAGTTTTAATCGAACATATTTATCCTTTATCATTATTTATTACTGTCTTTTTATAATTTTCCCTTATATAGTATTATTATTACTTTTCCTAATGAACCTGTGACTGTGACATGTAATGAGGCAATGCAATATGGGAATAGTGACTTAGAGGAAGAAGATGAGATACCCGAGGAAATTTTCAGGGAAGTTGAAAATTTTGAGAACAAGCCTAAATCCAACTTGGAAACAGAAGAAGTAAATCTGGGGGACGTCGAGACCGTGAAAGAAACTTGCATTAGCATTCATTTGTCACAAATAGAGAAAAAAGAGTACATCCGCTTTCTAAGGCAATATAAGGATATCTTTGCATGGTCGTATGCCGATATGACTGGTTTTAGCACATCTATAGTAACTCACAAGTTGCCAACCAATCTTATGTGCCCGCCAGTCAAACAAAAACTCAGAAATTTCAAACCAGACATGAGTTTGAAGATGAAGGAGAAAGTTACCAAGTGGATCAAAGCCAAGGTTCTTAGGGTGGTTGAGTACCCAACATGGCTAGCTAATATTGTGCCAGTTCCGAAGAAAGATGGGAATGTCTGAATATATGTTTATTATCGGTATTTAAATAGAGCAAGTCCTAAACATGACTTCCCACTGCCAAATATTCATATCCTGATCGATAACAGCGTCAAGCACGAACTCCAATCTTTTGAAAATTTCTTCGAAAGTTATCACCAAATCTGGATGGATGAAGAAGATGCCGAGAAGACAGCTTTTACTACACCTTGGGGTGTATATTTTTACGAGAAGATGCCATTCAATTTGAAGAATGTTGGGGCCATTTGGATAAGAGCCCTGGCAATAATTTTCCATGATATGATACATAGAGAAATAGAGGTATATGTGGACGACGACGTTATCAAATCCAAGATAGCCACGGATCACATAACGGACTTGAAAAAGTTCTGTGACAGGCTAAGGAGGTACAACATGAAGTTGAATCCCGCAAAATGTACATTCGAGGTTCCCGCAGGAAAGCTACTGGGATTCATTGTCATTCACCGAGGGATCGAGCTAGATCCGACTAAAGTCAAAGCTATTCAGGAGTTACAAACGCCCAAAAGCAAGAAGGACGTGATGAGCTTCCTAGGAAAACTCAATTACATCAGTAGATTCATAGCACAGTCCACAGTAATATGTGAAACCATCTTCAAGATGCTGAGAAAGGATGCTGAGACAAGCTAGACCGAGGATTCTCAGAAAGAATTTGACAAGATTAAAGAATACATGTCCACCCCACCAGTTCTAGTCTCGCCAGAACCATAACGACCATTGCTACTTTATCTTTCTGTGTTATATGGAGCCTTCGGATGTATTTTGGGACAACATGATGAGACAGGTGTTGATACCAATTTTTCCCTAAGTAATTTTATACCCAAATATTTCCAAAATAGCATATTGGTGCATATATAAGCACATCCAAGAGTTTTGACATTTTAAATAATTTTTTAAACTAATTTATTGCCTATTTTTACACAACAAAATCTAATAATCATTCCCAAAATTATTATTTTGGTAAACAATTCATTTTATTTTCACATTTATACCTAAATATAATTAAAGTAATTTTCGCATATTTTCTACAAATTTGTTTGGTATTTTAAAGCTAAATTGCATATAATTGAAATTATAGCCTATCTTGTAATTTGTGACATTTTATGTTTATAAAATTAATCCCAGCATTTTTTAATTAATATTTTTATAATACTTATTTACCCAGTACATGTTGAACCGACCCAACCCATATCCCTTTTAAATCTCGGTCGTTGATCATTTAGATCAACGACCACCGTTACTTCTTACCTTTTTTAATTGACACAACCACCTAACCTTATCTCATTTTCCCAATTTGCGGCCCTCAAATGCTCTCGTCTCTCACCCACTCGAAACCCTAACAACCGCCTACCTCCTTTTGACCTGAAATCCACCGGAATCCATGGATAATCTAACCATGGACGACCTCTACCCGTCATCTACTGCTCTCACATGCTTGGTGCCTAAAGATTCAAAGGCCAATCTTCGAGGATCTTCACCCAAACCTTCATCGATTCAAGATTTTAGGCCATTTTCGCCCCTGCTCCGGCGTATCTTAGCCTCCTAAGCCTGGTTTCGTCCTTATCGACTCAGATCTGATCTCGTGAATTCCAAGCCTTTCTCGTCCTTTAGGGTTTTCAGAAACCCTAGCCTTTTCAAGGTTCTTTTTCGTCTTATTCGTTTAGATATGTGCTAGATCTATGTTGTGTGTGATGTTTAAAGCAGTTTCCCAAAATATCATTTTTTTTCAAAACCCTTTGATTTTAAATCAGGTTTTCTGAGTTTGTCTTTTAAATGTTTTGTTTGATTCATTTGCTTAGCATCTCTAGGTGATGGAAAGCCCCAATTTTTTTGAATTTTGTTTGATTTCTAAGTCTGCATGTTGTTGTTCGTTTGATTTACTTCTTAAGTGTGAAAGCCCTAATTTTAGGGTTTATTTGAGACTCTAAGACTTTTTATGTGTTTATCTGCTTATTTTTTCTAAATCTGATTCATTTTGAAAAACCCTAGTTCTTTGGGGGTCTGTTTGAGTTCCTGAAGTTCTTCGTCTATTCGAGATTGCTCGATCTGATTCTTTTACCTTAGCATGTAATTCTTTTGGTTCTAAGCTCTTGCTACTTGTCAAACTCGTCTATGATTTTCACTCGACTCTTTGCATACTTCTGATCCTTTTTCTATCACTGAAACCCAACTTACGTGGCTATCATGTGATTATGCTCTTTGACATGAGAACAACCTTACATGCCTAAGGCTATGCATTTCTTTATATGTTAAATTTCCCTCTCAAAGTAGCCCTTAATTATGGGCTAACATCAAATCTCTTTGTGTTATTCTAATTGCACTCTTGTAATTGATTCTTTCCTTATTGTACTGATTTCCCTGCTTCTCAGACCTATTTGAATGCTTGCCTTGAAATCTCGACCCCTACCGTTCCTACTCAAGTTGATTGATTCCCTTACCTTGATTATATTAGGTATTGGATTCTTATAGACCTTTCCTTGATTAGAGTCTGATGAACCTAGCCTCTATTACCTACTATGTACCTATACTATACTTGAAATACTTCCTTATTAGTCATAATCAGCCTATGTGATCTCTTTCCTTGTTTAGCACTTGCATGTTACCATTTGATTTTTAATTCTTCAAGTAAGGGAAGTCTTTGATACTGTTTAAATCTAATTGACACTTGTGCCCCTAATTATTACTGAACTGAAATCCCTACCTTATTTCTGCCTGTTTTTACACTATAAATACTCTCCTCCTTTCTCTTTGAACACACACGAACACAGAACAATCTGAGTTCATAATTCACTCTCACTTAAACTCTCTCTTTCTGATACTTGCACTGCTGTGGACTTTGTTTACTTTCTTCTGCACTATCTTGATTCTATACTGGTATGTCTCAATTAGTTTACATTCCTCAACAACAATGTGTTTAATTCTGCCCATTTGTTTCTAACATATTGTCACATGTTCCTCCCTTTCCTTTATAGTCCAGTATTTAAATTATGTATTTAAATTAGTTGTTTTTCTTGAATTTGATACTTTATGAATTCCCTTAACCTTTACCCTTTTTCACGCCCCAAATTCGAGGGACATGAGCGGCGCTCAATCGGGTATCCCCAGTCAAGCGGACATGGGTGCCTTTTCTATCCCACGTGTTACCCCGCATTTTTATTACCTATTAACCAAGTGAAATAGCCATTTATAGGAAATGAACTCCATTAACCAAATTCTATAAACATATCAATAACAACTTCCATTTCATTTTTTATTAGCAACTTCATTCACCATAATAAAAGTATTCCAAGTTTTATACATCATTGGCAAACATCAATATTTATCTTTTAAATTCCCATGCCCGAAACTACCCACAACCTGTCTACGGATCCTCTAAACACAATTGAAGAATAATATGGAAATGCCGGCAACAAGGCTCCTGCTATACCTTATACAAACATCAAATCAAGATCCCAAAATGGAAAGTAGCGTGAGCCACATAGGGCCCCGAAAGGAAATGGGCTCAAAGAATCAGCTGACGGGAAGTGATGAGGAGCTACGGTCGGTGGACTGGAGTAAGTTCTATGGTTTTACCTACAATCATAACACGAATGTAGTACCACCGGCAAAAGGGACGTCAGTACATTTGAATTGTACTGGTATGTATGAACAAACTTTGTCCCAAGTAAACTCAAACCATACACAAGTAGCTAGCAGTAATAGAAACAAAAATCGAATGCACAAGAAAAGGAACAATAAAGCCAAACAAGTTTACAATCTCTCCTTTTTCCCCTTCAACATTATCACATCAATGATTTCACAATTTTTCTCATATTTTCATTTCAATAGTGATTTCGATCACTTTCCACCCTTATTACCTCGGCCACCCTTATCACCACAACCCACACCTTATTACTTCGTGTTGCGGCGCGCAACCCGATCCCACCGTACAGTTACAATTCAAAAACAACACAACAACAACCAACAATTCACAAAGATCAACAACAACACTTCTTAAGAACAACCACAACAATTTACAAGTTTCCATAACCATCAATACCATTTTCCATCATTTTCAACAATTCATATGCAATTTAAGTCACCACAATAATTACCCACAACAAGCCAAATATGTTATTACCACAGTTGTTCCAATTGCATCATTTATGATTTTCCTTCCATTATTTGTTTCTCAACTCCTACCACATAACACTTTCACAATCACGCATTTAGTTCACTGTCAATTACTTGCACGATTAAACCACAAACACTCAATCAAACCAATCAAACACCCAACAAACCAATCACAAGAATTTTACAAACAATCCACGTAGATATCACACACCAAATATTCGCACACCAAACAAGGTTATTTTACAAAGGTCAAAGTTAGCCACACATACCTCAAAGAGCTTTTCCTTAAGTTACTACAAC
>MU705290.1:55140-109514 GCA_026770625.1 Nicotiana glauca | reverse complement strand
CATACCTCAATAACCCATCTTATACTCCAAACTAGAAATTAAAACCTAGGGTATAGAATCTTACCTCTTAGATAAAGATCATGTGATTAGGTTCTTTGATTCTTGACGATTGATGCAAGGTTTGGATGATTTAAATGTTGGGTTCCTCCTTCTCTCTCTAAAATACTCTAACCTCTCTCTAAAATCAGTAGGAAATGACCCCAAATGAATCCCCAAAGGCTATATATCAAAATGGGGTCGGGTTATGAAAATTAGAAAATTAACCCTCCGATGTCAACTATGCGATCGCAAAACGGACCGCAGAATGGGTATGCATGCTGAAGATGCGTGGCAGAATCACTGCCCAAAAATGGGCTACACTGACCCAATCTGTGATCAGATTTGAGATCGCAGATCAAAAATGCGGACCGCACTGTGATTCTACGATCGCAGATTTAACACATGATCGCGTTTTTCCAGCGTTCTGTAATTTGATCATAACTTTGTGTAGGAATGTCCAAATGACGAACGGTTTGAATAGTCATAAACTAGACTCAAATATATTTAATTTAATAGTTTATCCATCACCCAAAACCTTATATATATTTATATATGCACGTTCAAAGTGGGGGTTTGTGCGAACTCATTTGAAATCTTAGCCTATAATGGACTTTTCCAATATTTCTTATACTTAGGCCTTTCCTTGGACCCCAAATTACTTAACATAAGACTAATACACATATCTACCAAATACAATTAATGACCACCATGTAAATATCATATAAACATATTATAATAAGCCTGCATGACACTAAAAAATCCTAAATTACTTAGCAAAATTTTTTGGGGCCTTACACCCTTTGTGTGTGAGTTGTGGTTCAGGGCATAACAACACTCTAATGTTTCTTTCTACTATCCTGAACTTGATTCTTTGAATCCCAAAATCAATAAAGTCCCATTCCTTTTCCCCCTCTATGTGTCTGAGCCCTGGATTTGAGTCTAATAGTGTCCTAATCACTGTCAAGACTTTAGTCTGACCTTCAAAAGGCCTGCTCCTAACTTGTTCAACCAAACAAGTGGTCAGGGATGTGCCAGCCTACCTTGTGGCTAGGTATGACCACCACCTGTCATGGCTCCCTAATTCCCTTTCACTTTGCACTTACTCTTAGCTATAAGGTCTGCCCCTCTCTAGCAAGCCATGCTTTAGGACCCCTGAGCTCCCTCTGAACTTGGATGCCTGAGAGCTGGCTCTTCCACACTGCACTATTCTAATGCTAATAGTATCCAGGGTGTAAGCAATGCCTGTAATCCTTGAGATTCCTTGGAACTTTGAAATACCTTGGATAAAGAGAAGGCTTTGGAAATCCGGATCCCTAAAGTGGCTCAATCGCATGTTATTAGACATTAAGGTTGAATTAGGCTCCTCGGATCTAGCTGTTAGCTTTTGATGTATCTTTTAAATTCCAATTTGATTCATTAGTTTGTAATAATTTTGTATGAAACTCGGAGATTGTAGAAAAAGGGTGTGGGAGGGGACTTTACTTTTCTTGCATCCAAGGGGGTAGAAATCATGACTTAGGATTTTATTTTTTATCAAACTAGAAATCTTGCCTATAGGGTCATTAATACTGATTCAATCACATAGAGACCATGCCTATAGGATTTAACGCAAATCACTTAGAAAGCATGTCTAGAGGATTTAACATCCACGTTCTGTAATTACGCATATAGCAATCATGCCTATAGGCTCTTGCATTTTTGCATACACAATTGTCATTAGGCAAACCGTTATAGGCTTAACAACAAAGTTGCATATAGACATCAAGTGTATAAGACTCCTATTAATGTCATGAAAGGGTGTTTAAATCAGTAGACGTATAGAAAGCATGCCTATAGGAAATATCATCTTTAATAGTCTCATTCGTTTCTAAAACAGTACCAATTGATGAACTCGTATCTATCTAAAACTGGTAATTTTCTACTCCTTCCTGAAACCCGCTAAAATTGGTAAACACATTCTAATAATTAATCTGCACTTTCCTGAAGATCGTAAACCTTTTAATTAGTCTACATGTTTTCTAAAACCTCTGGTAATTCTTTTTTCTAAAAGCATTTTACATCTTTACTCTTTGTTAAAATTGATGCCTCATTTCTCTAAAATCAACTTGCATCTTTTCTGAAATTACTGGTAACTCTTTGCATCTTTTCCTGAAATTAATAGATCCTACACCTATTTATTATTCAACACATAGACAAAGGGTTGGCTAACTAATGAATTGGGTCAGTCCCTGACAACTGTATCTCACTTGCCTAATGCAGACGTTCTATCTAAATGCATGTGTTGAACCAGTCCGCTCGCTAATTAATTTAAATCTAAGACCAAATCAGTATTTTTCGAGTCATGCTAAACTAAATGATTGCTTGACTTATGGGGTTAATTTGAGCTTTGTATGATTATTTGTTCTCCACCTTTTATTTGATTCTTGTTTTGAATGTCGATCTAGAATTTTATCCTATAAACTCCATAAAGGAATCCATCCCTTTCTTTTCCCTTTTGGATTAGAAGTCCTAATACCTAGGGACTAATAGGATTGGGACTGGTAGTAGCATGCGATAAGTAAATGATATCGTTCTGCGCTTTAATACCTCAACGGGGTGGGAAGGGTAGACATGGAGATGATGATTACACGATAACACTCCGTGTACAATTGAGTACCAGTGTTGTGCGAATGATCCATGTAATGTATAAACCTAGGACCCCTTTCTCCTTCTTTATTAGTTTAACAAAAAAAATTTCTAAATCTTTAAAGATATTGCATTTTCTGCTTCTCACATGATTTTCGGATTATTTGCACTAAGTACTTGACCTTTTCCTCTATATGCATATTTTTTACAAAAAGAACTGCTCCTTTTTTTAAAAAAAAATCAACACTTTTTCAACCTTTTGTCCTTCTTGTACTTGTTTGTTTACATTTTCATCTAAAGTCACAATTATAGCATGGCGGAAAACCGCACTAGTGGATCTTGAGGGGTGCCTAACACCTTCCCCTTGGGATAATTTCAAGCCCTTACCCAAAACTCTGGTTTTCATCATTAATTTTTTCTAAAAGTGTCCTAATGCACTATAATCATTAGGTGGCGACTCTCCAAACTCTCAAAAAAAGCCCAATTCCTAAAGTGGGAAAAGAGTTGTCCTCCCGAATGTCGTTAACCCGATTTCGCGAGGAAAAAAGGGGGGCGTCGACAGCATGGCGACTATGCTGGGGATTTCTTTAGACTTTTTATCATTATATGTTATTTGTGACTTCATTATTCTTTAATTACCTTTATTTCTTACCTTTGAATTATTTCATCATGAAAAACTAACTTGGCTCTTCATGTCTTTCCTTTCATTTAACTGCTTTCCTTACTGCTTTATTATTTCAATGCTATTGTACTTTCGAGCATTTATTGTAATGATTAATTTTATGTACGTGAAAATACATTTCAATCTGTTTCATTCTTGTAAATTGCATCTTCAACATCATACTCAACTCGTGCCAAAACAAAATCCTATAACAACGCTTATAATGAGTGGTTGCACTATTCCGATATTATCACCCCCTAAATGGGGCCATGGCATATTTGCGGTAAAACCAGTCGATCAACGGTGTAGTCGACGGTTCCGTGCCTTTCCCTCTTGAGTCGTCCGCTCAAGGGTACCAGTTTAGCACTTCAAAATAGAAACCTTATTCCATTTAAATCATACATGCATCATGTTCAAACCTAGCCGAGTCAGTTATGTTGTCCACATAATGACTCATTAAGATAGCCTTGTCCAAAGTCCACCGGTTTTCCTTAAAACCCAAATGGATACCTCCACGTTCTGTGCATTTATTTGGAGAACTTAAGTGTTTTGCTATGCTAATTATTGATTTAAATAGTCAAGTATTGTGGGGGGTAAGGTCCTAACACTTTGTTTTGCAGAAAATGAGGCATGAGATACCAAGATTTGGCATGGTAACCAACATTCATCCAAGGCTGCTGAACTGGTGGAACGACCTCCATTAAAGTGATCAAACACTCGTCCACAAGTACCTAGGGAATCTGCCTTCTCTCCTAGAGATTCAGCCTAACAACAGAATCATAGAGGCTGCAACATTGTTCTGGGATAGCAACAAATCTGTGTTCCGCTTAGGTGATCTAGAAATGGCTCCTTTACTTGAATAGATAAGGGGTCTAGCTGGAATTCCTTGGGAGACTCCAGGTTTGCTTATGCCAGAAAATCGCAAAGGAAGGGGTTTCCTTAAAATGATAGGATTGAAGAAAAACCCAGACTTAACCTATTTGAAAGACTCTTACATCCCGTTTGACTATATATATAAGAGGTACGACTATAGCAAGTCATACCGCACCTATTCAGACGAATTTGCTATCACCTCATTGGGGCATGTCCATAGAAGGATCTTTATTTTCATGTTTTGCTTTTTGGGGATGATCGTGTTCCCTATGAAGAAGGCTAGGATCCACACCAGACTAGCCATGGTAACCAAAACTTTGATGGAATGGATTGGTGGGCAAACTTTCAGCATAGTGCCCATGATCGTCGCCGAGATATACCGCGCCTTGAACAAGTGTCAACAACAAGGCAGTCATTTTAAGGGTTGCAACTTATTGCTTCAGCTTTGGCTCATGGAACACCTCCAGAAAGGAGAATACCGACAGGAGATCCTACATAGAGATTGGGATGATCATATCGCCTTCCACCAACCGAGGCATATGAATTATATGCCAAAGATGTTTGCTCAGCCAGAGAACGCCAGAGGGTGGTTAGAATTGTTCGAAAATATGAAAGAAGACCAGGTGAAATGGATGTTTGAGTGGTTCCCTAAGGATGAATTCATTGTCCGATCCCGAGATGCACCATTTCTCATACTGATTGGTTTGAGAGGGACTTATCCTTACGTTCCTCTCTAAGCCATGTGGCAAGCTGGAAGAAAACAAATCATACCGAGGGTCGATAAAACAAGTCACCTCAGGGCTGACTTATAGGACGATGATATCCCTCACAGGTGCCAAGCTCAGCATTTGTGGCGTTGCAAAATTATTTTGGGGAAGGAATCTATCGAGCCAGACAGGTACCACGCCGGTTGCGTGCCGCATTATTCGGGTTGGTTAGAAGACGATTGCATGGGTCAGCCGAGATTCGTTCAAGGTCACAGAATTATTGACGAGCATGCCGAAGCACATATTAAGTATAATCAACTGGGCAAGAGAATTCGAGAGTGTGAAGGAGAGCATCGGGAAATACAAGAATCCCATCAGAAATTGACCGACTAGGTTATTTGGTGCAGGGTCTAGTAAAGCTGGAAGGAAGGTTCATCAAGAGGATCGAGGACTACCAAAATGTTGAAAGAAATGCAGGCGGACATCTGGCCCGAGCCTACTTACTGCTAGGACTACGCGAGTTGGTGGAGCTGTTCTAGGGAGACAAAGATGCCAAATCTGGGGAAGGTCCTTCTGCGACCAAGTAGTTAGGAGTCCTTTATTTTGCCTTAATGATGTAATAAGGCCAACGATCACTAGTGACATTTATTTTTTGTTATTTAGAGTCGTTTCGGATTCGTCTTATTTTTATTAATAAAATGAGGCATTTATTATTATAGGTTCTCCGAAACTATTTTTCGCTAGGCCTACCTCGGGCACAACGAGGCACAAAAATTAGGGCGCGATTTATATTCTCGCACAATGTGTTTAAATACTACAATACTTTTCTCTCAGAACCAGCGCTAACTTGTTACCTTTTTTGTTTTTTCTTTTATTTTTACTCCCCTCCCAAAAGGTTAGTTCATGCATTCTGGCACCATCAGCATACTCCACAAGATCCAAGGGCACTCCACATCCTCCTCCTCCGAATCCTGTCTGGAACAAGAACAAAGGCAAAATGGGAGATACAAGCGCCAGAAAGGAGATTGAGATTCCTCAGGGTACACCGGTTGCTAAGGAAACTACTGCACAACTGGAACAAAAGCTATTGAAATTCCAAGACGAACTAGATCATGTTCGGAATTTGGCGAACCTATCATTTTCCCTCACCGCTCCTGATGTCAACACCCAAAATCCCGCACCTCCACAAAACACCCCGCAACTACAGATACAACCCACTCATACCTGCAACACATGCCATACTCCAAATAATACTCCACTACTCATTCCCGAGCCACTGAACACCACTAACGACCATCTCCACAACACTCCTATTTTCGTGGATACTTTACCCTACTACACCCAACCAATCTCGAATGCACCTGAGTCTGATGATAAGGAATCCCTCATCAAGAACTTAGCGGCAGAGCTCAAGAAATTAACCAGCTGAGTTCAGGGCGTGGAAGGTAACAAAGGCATAAAGGATTGAATTACGAGGACTTATGTATTCAACCAGATGTTGAACTTCAGGAGGGGAACAAACCTCTTAAGTTCGAAATGTTTGATGGAATAGGAGATCCCAGAGTCCACCTGAGGACCTACTGCAATAAGCTAGTAGGGGTCGGAAGAGTTGAGAAGATCCGAATGAAGCTCTTCATGAGGAGCGTAAAGAGAGATGCTCTATCCTGGTACATCAGTCAAGACCCCAAGAAATGGACGAATTGGGCAGGAATGGAATCGGACTTCATGGATAGGTTCTGGTTTAATTCAGATAATGCACCAGATGTATTCTACATACAAAATTTGAAGAAGAAACACACCTAAACATTCCGCGAGTATGCTACTCGTTGGAGGTCAGAGGCTACAAAGGTCAGGCCGGCCCTAGAAGAAGAGCAAATGAATAGATTCTTCGTCTGGGCTCATGATCCTCAATATTACGAGAGGTTGATATTGATCGAGGGTCAAAATTTCTCTGATATCATCAAACTCGGAGAAAGAATCGAAGAAGGCATCAGGAATGGTATGGTTGCAAATCTTGAAGTACTGCAAGCCACCAATAACGCTTTCCAAACTGGTGGCGCGTCTAAGAAGAAAGATGTAAGTGTCATGATGGTCGCACAAGGAGCCAAATCACTACCAAAATACCACACTTACCTTTCAACTCCACTTACATATCAGCCTATCCCTAATTACCAAGCACCCGCACCCGCACCCTCTTGTTTACCAATCCTCTACACCTCATACATATCAACGCACCTCGCCCAGATACTCTCAACCAGCACCTGTTTACCAAGCTTATAACGCTCAACCCTCTAACTACCAATCACCACCCACCCGTCAAAAATTTTCCAAGACCCAGACCAAATTTTAACCATAAACTTCCCAAACAATACACAGTCATCGCTGAACTAATTGACCAGCTATATAAGAGACTCAAAGCTACTGGTTACATCACTCTTATCCCAGCCAAAGCTCCATAAAATCCCTCCCAGTGGGTCAACCCCAACAAGACCTGTGCGTATCACTCCAGCATGAAAGGACACACCCTTGACGAATATCGTTCATTGAAAGACAAGATTCTGACCCTGATCGATAATAAAGTCATTGTATCAAAGGATCCTGCTCCTATTGTTCGTAATAACCCCTTGCCTTACCATAAAGGTGGAGACATTCATATGATCGAGATCGAGGATGATTGGGAACCTAAAGGGACGATAGGTTTGATTACTGAAAGGGATGAACCAAAGAAGCCAGTGGTTACCCTTAACCCAATTGTCATGCAGAATCAGCCTTCTAGGGATGATAAAGTAAATATGTCTTTACCTTTTGAACTTGAAGTGCCTCCTTCTACGAAGGCATCCGGGCCAATCGAAGTTGAATTTGGAGTTCCAAAGGCACCTACACCCTTTGAAGTTGCTATGTTACCACCAAGGGTGCCTATTCCGGTGGAAATGACTGACATGATACCATTCCACTCAAATGCCATACCATGGGATTACACTATCGAAGCTAGGAGGAAAGGAAAGACAAAGACAAGAGAAACGATTGCCGCACAAGGAATGACTAGAACAGGGAGGGTCTACACCCCAGAGCAGCTAGCTGAGTCCAGTAAGCAAGCCCTCGGACGTTACATTGAGACAGGACCCGATGATCTTTGGAGGAAAATACAGGCTAAGGAATACTTGGTCGCTGAACAGTTGAACAAAACATTGGCACAGATATCTATCCTGGCTCTTCTGCAATGTTCAGATGCTGAAAAGAATGCCTTAATGAAGATGCTGAGCGAAGCCTATGTGCCCAGCAATATAACTGAGGGTGAGATGGCGAATATGGTGGGGCAAGTGCTGGAGAGACACAAATAACCTTCCACGAAGACGAATTGCCGCCAGAGGGTTTGGGTACTAACAAGGCACTAAACATCACCGTGCAATGCGAAGATTATTTCATCACTAGGGTTCTGATCGATGGGGGTTTGAGCCTTAACATCTGTCTGGTTGTAACTCTTAGAACATTGGGGAAAGACCTACACGAGATCAAAGACGGGGCTATCAATGTAAAAGCCTTCGACGGGTCCCAAAGATCTATTATTGGATAAATTAGCCTTTGCTTGCAAATAGGGCCAACATGGTTCGACGTCGACTTCCAAGTGATAGACGTCCCGACATCCTACAACTTGCTGTTAGCATCGACCCTGCATCAGGCGGTAAAGTTCGAATGGAATCACCAAGAAATGATCATTCATGGCGATAGTAGTAACCCCATATATAGTCGCCAGACCATCCCAATGATCGGGGGCAGAAGGAAAATAGGGTGAGAGACATACCACCACATCGAAAGGGTCAACGCTGTAGACAAGGACAAGTGGTGGGACAACAAGTTCGAAAGTATCTTGAATTGGTGTCGATACCAGCATGGAAAGGGACTCGGTAAAAATCTTCAGGGGATCACTAAGCCCATCAAACTAAAGAAGCATAGCACTACCTTTGGATTAGGGTATGATTATACTTGGAAAGAATTCCAGAACTGGTTGCCACCATGCCGTGGCCCCTACTATCCATTGGAGTCTCTGATACCTAGCCTAGAGTAGACCTTCCAGCCAGCAGATACTATATATGGGTTAGAAGAAGATGAAGCGTTGGCAGCTATGAAGAATTTGTTCCTGGAGGATAATGACATGGACTGCTGTGTTCTTTTCGAGGAGGAGGGGGAGGAAGGTCCTTCCATACAATCTGTGAACAGAGGAGACCGCCTCAACAATTGGTCAATTAGGACCGTCAGGGCCCGGAAGGCTTCGGGGTAGCAAGGCTAAACAGAAGCACCATGCATCTTATTTTATTTTACTATATTACTATTACTTATCTTGACGACGAACCAACGACTATGACTTGCAACGAGACAATGCAGCAAAAGGACATAGACTCAGAAAAAGATGAAATACCTGAAGAGGTCGTTAGAGAGGTTGAGAATTTTGAGAATAGGCCCAAGTCCAATCTGGAAGAAACTGAGGTCATTAATTTGGTAAATACAGAAAATGTCAAAGAAACTCGCATTAGTGTTCACTTGTCGCCACCAGAAAAGGAAGAGTATAAGGAATTTTAAAATAATATGAGGACATATTCGCCTGGTCATATGATGATATGACTGGTCTCAGCACGTCCATTGTAGCTCACAAACTGCCAACAGATCCAACCTGTCCACTGGTAAAACAGAAGCTCAGGCAATTCAAGCCCGACGTGAGTTTTAAAATCAAAGAAGAGGTTACTAAGCAAGTCAAAGCCAAGGTTCGAGAGTGGTAGAGTATCCAACATGGTTAGCCAATATCGTTCCAGTACCAAAGAAGGACGGGAAGGTTAGAATCTGCGTCGACTACCGGGATCTCAACCGGGCCAGTCCCAAAGATGACTTCCCCTTGCCAAACATACATATTCTTATCGACAACTGGGCGAAGCATGAGTTGCAGTCTTTAATTGATTGTTTCGCCGGGTGTCATCAGATATGGATGGATGAGGAAGATGCAGAGAAATGGCTTTCATCATGCTGTGGGGAATGTATTGTTACAAAATGATGCCGTTCGGGTTAAAGAATACTAGCGCCCCATACATGAGAGCCATGACTACTATCTTCCACGACATGATACAAAAGGAGATTGAGGTATATATGGCTGACGTCATCATCAAATCCAAGAAAGCCACTGATCATATGGAAGACATCAGAAAGTTCTTCAACAGACTGAGAAGGTATGACCTAAAAAAGAATCCCGCTAAGTGTGCATTCGGGGTTTCTGCCGAAAAACTACTAGGTTTCATCGTGAGCCGTCGAGGGATAGAATTGGACCCATCAAAGGTCAAAGCCATTCAAGAATTGCCACCGCCAAAGAACAAGAAGGACGTGATGAGTTTCCTGGGAGACTCAACTATATCAGCTGGTTCATAGCTCAATCCACAGTCATTTGTGAACCTATCTTTAAAATGCTAAAGAAAGACGCTGCTACTAGATGGACCGACGATTGTCAGAAAGCCTTTGACAGAATCAAGGAATATCTGTCGACGCCACCAATCTTGGTTCCTCTCGAGCCAGGAAGACCTCTATTACTTTACCTTGCGGTATTGGATGGAGCATTCGATTGTGCCCTGGGACAACATGATGAAACGGGGAGAAAGGAGCAAGCCATCTATTATCTCAACAAGAAGTTGTCCCCGTACGAGGCACAATATTCTCTATTAGAGCGCACTTGTTGTGCTCTGACTTGAGTAGCTCAGAAATTAAGGTATTATTTCTATGCCTACACTACCTATCTCATATCCAGGATGGACCCGCTGAAATATATTTTCCAGAAGCACATGCCCACTGGCAAGCTCGCCAAGTGGCAAATCTTGTTGAGTGAGTTCGACATTGTTTACGTGACTAAGAAAGCAATCAAGGGACAAGCCATAGCAGATCACCTTGTCGAGAATCCCATTGAAGGAGAATATGAACCACTGAAATGTATTTTCCTAACGAGGAAGTATCATTTGTAGGAGAGGATATTGCAGAGTCCTACGATGGTTGGAGGTTGTTTTTCGACGGAGCCGCAAATTTCAAAGGAGTCGGCATAGGGTAGTCCTAGTATCAGAAACCGGTCAACATTACCCGGTATCCGCCAAGCTCAGGTTCCCTTGAACAAATAACATGGCTGAATACGAAGCTTGCATCCTGGGACTCTAGATGGCGATTGACATGAAGAATCAAGAGCTACTAGTGATTGGGGACCCAGACCTGCTCATACATCAAGTTCGATGAGAATGGGCCACCAAAAACTCCAAGATACTTCCCTAGTTGCATCACATACAGGAGTTGAAGAAAAGATTCATAAAGATAGAATTTCATCATGTCCCTAGGATTCAGAATGAGTTCACTGACGCATTAGACACTTTATCATCCATGATCCAGCATCCAGATACAAATTTCATTGATCCCATCCCAGTAAGGATTTATGATCTGCCGGCTTATTGTGCTCACATTGAGGAAGAAGCAGACGGAAAACCATGGTTCCACGACATCAGAAGGTATATGACAATAGGGAAGTATCCATAACTTGCCAACGCCACTCAGAAACACACACTTCGGAGATTATCCAACAATTTCTTTCACAGTCAGGGAATCCTGTATAGGAGGACTCCAGATTTGGGTTTGTTAAGGTGTGTCGAAGCAAAAGAAGCAACCAGACTATTAGATGAAGTGCACGTAGGGACCTGCGGACCACACATGAATGGTTTTGTCTTAGCAAAGAAGATACTCCAAGCAGGTTATTTTTTGATGACTATGGAAACAGGCTGTATCCAGTATGTTCGCAAGTGCCATAGTTGTCGGATATATGCAGATATGATAAATGTGCCTCCAAACGAGCTTACTGCAACAAGCTCACCATGGCCATTCACCGTCTGGGGAATGGATGACATCGGACCTATCGAACCTGCCGCATCAAATGGGCACAGATTTATCCGAGTGGCAATCGATTATTTTACTAAATGGGTTGAGGCAGCGTCTTACAAAGCAGTGACTAAGAAAATTGTGGTAGATTTCGTCCGTGATCGTATTGTTTGCCGATTTGGGGTGCCAGAATCAATCATTACTGACAATGGTTCCAATCTCAATAGCGTCTTGATGAAAGCAATGTGTGAGGCATTTAAGATCAAACACAAGAGCTCTACGGCCTACAGGCCTCAGATGAATGGAGCTGTAGAGGCAGCCAACAAGAATATAAAGAAGATACTAAGGAAGATGGTCGAAAGTCACAAACAATGGCATGAGAAGTTAGAATTTGCCTTGCGGGGATACTGCACCACGGTTCGAACATCAACCGGGGCAACTCCCTGCATGCTAGTTTATGGAATAGATGCGGCCATTCCCCCCGAGGTAGAAATTCTTTCCTTGAGGGTCATACAAGAAGCAGAGTTGGATGACACAGAATGGGTAAAAGGTTGCTACGAGCAGTTAGCCCTTATTAATGGAAAAAGGATAAATGCAGTTTGCCACTGTCAATTGTATCAGAACAGAATGTCCAGAGCCTTCAACAAAAGAGTCAAGCCAAGGAAGTTACACCGGGGCAATTGGTATTGAAGAAGATATTCCCACATCAAGATGAAGACAATGGGAAATTCTCTCCCAACTGGCAAGGTCCGTACATGGTTCACCGGGTTTTAACTGGAGGAGCCCTTATCCTCGCAGAAATGGACGGAGAAGTCTGGCCAAAGCCAATCAATTCAGACTCAGTGAAACGATACTATGTGTAATCATATGCTTTCTCTTCATGATGTAATTTGAACTTCGCCTGACCTGATTCCTGTTTAAGAGGGGATACGTAGGCATCCCTATGGGTTCGATCACAATTAAATAAAAATGTCATCTCCCTCTATTATTGGAACTGGGGCATAATTTTGAGGATGACCCTCAAAATTCCGAAGATGGTCTTCAGTCGCTCATCGCCAAGGATGTCACCTCAGTAAACTAGGGTAGAATTTTGAGGAAGACCCTCAAAATTCTGAAGTCAATCTTGCATTTGTTCAGCGCAGCCGTCAGAAGTGCCAGCCCAGTAAACTGGGGTAGAATTTTGAGGAGGGCCCTCAAAATTCTGGAGCAAGAGAGGTTGCAGTGCTTTGAACCGAGCTGCAGTCGTTAGTTCATCTAAACAAAACTATTTTCTACTTATGTTATATTTGTTAAATCATGCATAATTATGATAGCTGCTGTTTAGCAATGCTACCCCAATGACACGCAACGCCGGAAACCACGGGAAAATGAACTAACCTTTCCCCTTTACAAAACTCACGATTTTCTTTGGATGAAGGCACCCAAGTCACAAAGTTACAAAACATATTATGCAATGGCCCAAACAGCCGCAATATCACGATCAGCTATCACCTAAGATTTTTTTCTTACTACTCGCTTTTATCTTATTATATAAGGCTACCTTTCTGCCTTCCGAGACTAATCGTTGTCTCCATCTACATTTCCTGCATTGCATAAGGCTACCTTTTTTGCCTTCTGAGACTAAGCGTTGTCTCCATTTGCATTTCCTGCATTGCATAAGGCTACCTTTCTGCCTTTTGAGACAAAGCGTTGTCTCCATCTGCATTATCTAAATTGCATAAGGCTACCTTTCTACCTTCCGAGACTAAGCGTTGTCTCCATCTGCAATATCCTGCATTGTATAAGGCTACCTTTCTGCCTTCCGAGACTAAGCGTTCTCTCCATCTGCAGTTTCTGCACAGCATAAGGCTACCTTTCTGCCTTCCGAGACTAAGCGTTGTCTCTATCCTGCATTATCTGCATAAGGCTACTTTTCTGCCTTCCGAGGTTTAGCTCTACCTCCACTTGCATGGCTAAAATATCGCCACCTTATCTTTCTTGCATGACTGAAATATCGCCGCCTTTACCCACATCGCCATTTGACTTTTACATCGGTTGAAACATCATCGTTTTACTTTTACATTGGCTGAAATATCGCCACTTTTATTCATATATTGCAATCGGCTGAAATCTCGCCAAACTAATCTATTTTAATTTTCGGTCGGCTGAAATATTGCCATTTTTACTTTTCACATCGGCTAAAATGTTGCCTATTTATTTAAATTTCTATCGGCTGAAATATCGCCATTTATGCTTTTGCATCGGCTAAAATACCGCCAAATCTTGCATTCCACGGGCAGAAATATTGCCAAATTGTCCAAAGGCGTCATCGTTCCGAGGCACCATATTCATAGCCCGAGAACACCATGCCATGGCCTGAGGATCCCACTTTATTTCTTGCACATCATTATTCAAAGGCATCATGGTTCAGAGGCACTGTTATCATATCCCGAGAACATTATTTCATTGCCTGCGAATCCTTTAATTTTTGCGTTTCATGGCCCATGACATCATGGTCTGAGGACGTGAGCCTAACCGTCCAAGGACAGCATTCATGGTCCAACGGGAACTTGCATCATGTTTAAGTTTACGCACAATATACACCTACATTGGTCACTTGCAGGTACACCGCCTAGCAACGGCCGTCTCAGCAGGAGAGACCTCGTTACGGTTATCGCAGTCGATCAACTTCAAAACACCTCTTGCTTCCCCTAAGCGTCATGTCCGTCCTTTGAAATCTCCTTCGGCATATAAAACCAGGGATATGTAGGCAACTCATAAAACGGAGCTCGGACAAACTCTTTTCAAACCATCGCTTCCGGTCAAAATTGGCCATCATATGTTCACCCGACAACTCTTTCATCCTTCCCGGGTAAAGAGGGGCAACTGTTGATATCCAATTTTTCCCTAAGTATTTCTATACCCAAATATTTCCAAAATAGCATATTGGGGCATATATAAGCATATCCAAGAGTTTTGACATTTTTAATAATTTTTTAAACCAATTTATTGCCTCTTTTTACACAACAAAATCCAATAATTATTCCCAAAATTATTATTTTGGTGAATAATTCATTTTATTTTCACATTTACACCTAAATATAATTAAAGAAATTTTCGCATATTTTTTACAAATTTGTTTGGTATTTTAAAGCTAAATTGCATATAATTACAATTATAGTCTATCTTGTAATTTGTGACATTTTATGTATATAACATTAATCCTAGCATTTTTTAATTAATATTTATATAATACTTATTTACCCAGTACATTTAATTTGTTTTTAAAATCAGTATTACTAGTTTTATACAAAATTAAAAGGGAAAAATTGGCTATTCACGATTTGGACTTTATTGCATTTCAATTATAGCCAAGTTGGCACCCCATTTCTCCCCCAATTTAAAACCCAATTACCCATCCCAATTAACATGCCTACCCGACCCAGTACATGTTGAACCGACCCAACCCATATCCCTTTTAAATCTCAGTCGTTGATCGTTTAGATCAACGACCACTGTTACTTCTTACCATTTTTAATTCACACAACCGCCTAACCCTATCTCATTTTCCCAATTCGCCGCCCTTAAACGCTCTCATCTCTCACCCACTCGAAACCCTAACATCCGCCTACCTCTTTTCGACCTCAAATCCACCGGAATCCATGGCTAATCTAACCATGGACGACCTCTACCCGTTATCTACTACTCTCACATGCCTGGTTGCTGAAGATTCGACGGCCAGTCTTTGAGGATCTTCACCCAAACCTTCATCGATTCAAGATTTTCGGCCATTTCTGGCCCTGCTCCGATTTATCTTAGCCTCCTGAGCCTGGTTCCGACCTTATCGACTCACATCTAATCTCGCGACTTCCAAGCCTTTCTCGTCCTTTAGGGTTCTTAGAAACCCTAGCCTATTCAAGGTTCTTTTTCGTCTTATTCGTTTAGTTCTGTGCTTGATCTATGTTGTGTGTGATTTTTAAAGCAGTTTCCCCAAATATCATTTTTTTTCAAAACCCTTTGATTTTAAATCAGGTTTTCTGAGTCTGACTTCTAAATGTTTGGTTTGATTCATCTGCTTAGTATCTCTAGGTGATGGAAAGCCCCAATTTTTTTTAATTTTTTTTTATTTCTAAGTCTACATGCTGGTGTTCATTTGATTTACTGCTTAAGTGTGAAAGCCCTAATTTTAGGGTTTATTTGAGACTCTGAGACTGTTTATGTGTTTATCTGCTTATTTTCTCTAAATCTGATTGATTCTGGAAAACCCTAGTTCTTTGGGGGTCTGTTTGAGTTCCGGAAGTTCTTCGTTTGTTCAAGATTGCTCGATCTGATTCTTTTACTTTTGCATGTAATTCTTTTGGTTCTAAGCTTGTGCTACTTATCAAACTCGTCTAGGATTCTCACTTGACTCTTTGCATGCTTCTGATCCTTTTGTCAGTCACTAAAACCCCACTTACGCGGCTATCATGTGCTTATTCTCTTTGTTATGAGAACAGCCTCACATGCCTAAGGCTATGCATTCCTTTATATGTTAAATTTCCCTCTCAAAGTAACCCTTAATTATAGGCTGACTTCAAATCTCTTTATGTGATTCTGATTGCACTCTTGTAATTGATTCTTTCCTTATTGTACTGATTTCCCTGCTTCTCAGACCTATTTGAATGCTTGCCTTGAAATCTTGACCCCTGCCTTTCCTACTTATGTTGATTGATTCCCTTACCTTGATTATATTGGTATTGGATTCTTATAGACCTTTCCTTGATTAGATTCTGATGAACCTAGCCTCTATTACCTACTATGTACATGTACTATGCTTGAAATAGTTCCTTATTAGTCATAATAAGCCTATGTGATCTCTTTCCTTGTTAAGCACTTGCATGTTACCATTTGATTTTTAATTCCTCAAATAAGGGAAGTCTTTGTTACTATTTAATTGTAATTGACACTCATTCCCCTAATTTTTGCTGAACTGCAATCCCTACCTTATTTCCTGCTTGTTTTTACACTATAAATACTCTCCTCCTTTCTCTTTGAACACACACAAACGTAGAACAATCTGAGTTCACAATTCACTATCACTTAAACTCTCTCTTTCTCATACTTGCACAGCTGTGGACTTTGTTTACTTTCTTCTGCACTCTCTTGCTTCTATACCGGTATGTCTCAATTACTTTACATGCGTCAACAACAATGTGTTTAATTCTGCCCATTTGTTTCTAGCATATTGTCACATGTTCCCCTTTTCCGTTATAGCCCAGTATTTAAATTATGTATTTCAATAAGTTGTTTGTCATGAATTTGATACTTTATGAATTCCCTTACCCTTTACCCTTTGTTTGTGAGTTGTGGTTCAGGGCATAACAGCACTCCAATATTGCTGTCTATGATCCTGAACTGGATTCTTTGAATCTCAAGCTCAATCAACTCCTATTCCTTTCCCCCCTTCTATGTGTTTGAGCCCTGGATTTGAGTCTGATAGTGTCCTAATCACTGTCCAGACTTTAGTCTGATAGTGTCCTAAGATTCCTTGGAACTTTGAAACACCTTGGATAAAGAGAAGGCTTTGGAAATCCGGATCCCGGAAGTGGCTCAATCCTATGTTATTAGACATTAAGGTTTAATTAGGCTCCTCGGATCTAGTTGTTAGCTTTTGATGTATATTTTAATTTCCAGTTTGATTCATTGGTTTGTAATAGTTTTGTATGAAACTCAGGGATTCTAGTAAAAGGGTGTGGGGGGGGGGGGAATTTACTTTTCTTGCATCCAAGGGGGTAGAAATCATGACTTAGGATTTTATTTTTTATCAAACTAGAAATCCTGCCTATAGGGTCTTTAATACTGATTCAATCACATAGAGACAATGCCTATAGGATTTAATGCAAATCACGTAGAAAGCATGTCCACAGGATTTAACATCCACGTTCTATAATTACGCATATAGCAATCATGCCTATAGGCTCTTGCATTTCTGCATACACAAATATCATTAGGCAAACCATTGTAGGCTTAAAAACAAATTTGCATATATACATCATGTGTATAAGACTCCTATTAATGTCATGAAAGGGTGTTAAAATCAGTAGATGTATAGAAAGCACGCCTAAGGGAAATCTTGTCTTTAATAGTCTCAGAAAGGAGATTGAGATTACTCAGGGTACCCCGGTTGCTAAGGAAACTACTGCACAACTGGAACAAAAGCTGTTGAAATTCCAAGAAAAACTGGATCATGTTTGGAATTTGGCGAACCTATCATTTTCCCTCACCACTCCTGATGTCAACACCCAAAATCCCGCACCTCCACAAAACACCCGGCAACCACATATACAACCCACTCATACCTGCAACACATGCCACACTCCAAATAATACTCCACTACTCATTCCCGAGCCACTGAACACCACCAACGACCATCTCTACAACACTCATATTTTCGTGGATACTGTACCCCACTACACCCAACCAATCTCGAATGCACCTGAGTCTGATGACAAGGACTCCCTCATCAGGAACTTAGTAGCAGAGCTCAGGAAATTAACCAGGCGAGTTCAGGGCTTGGAAGGTAACAAAGGCGTTGAAGGATTGAATTACGAGGACTTATGTATTCAACCAGATGTTTAGCTTCCGGAGGGGAACAAACCTCCCAAGTTCGAAATGTTTGATAGAATAGCATATCCCAGAGTCCACCTGAGGACCTATTGCAATAACCTAGTGGGGGTCGAAAGAGATGAGAAGATCTGTATGAAGATCTTCATGAGAAGCTTAAAGGGAGATGCACTATCCCGGTACATCAGTCAAGACCCCAAAAAATGGACGAATTCGGTAGGAATGGAATCAAACTTCATGGATAGGTTCCGGTTTAATACATAGAACGCACCAAATGTATTCTACATACAAAATTTGTAGATGAAACCCACCGAAACATTCCGTGAGTATGCTACTCATTGGAGGTCAGAGGCTGCAAAGGTCAGGCCGGCCCTAGAAGAAGAGCAAATGAATAGATTCTTCGTCCGGGCTCAGGATCCTCAATATTATGAGAGGTTGATATTGATCGAGGGTCAAAAGTTCTCTGATATCATCAAACTCGGAGAAAGAATCGAAGAGGGCATCAGGAATGGTATGGTTCCAAATATTGAAGCATTTCAAGCCACCAATATGGATTTACAAACTGGTGGCGCGTCCAAGAAGAAAGATGTAAGTGTCGTGATGGTCGCACATGGAGCCAAATCACCACCAAAATACCACACTTACCCATGAACTCCACTTACATATCAGCCTATCCCAAATTACCAAGCACCCGCACCCTCCTATCCACCTCCCGTTTACTAGTCCTCTCCACCTCTCACATATCAACCTGCCTTGCCCAGATAATCTCAACCAACACCTGTTTACCAAGCTTATAACGCTCAACCCTCTAACTACCAATCACCTCCCACCCGTCAAAAGTTTCCAGGACCCAGACCAAATTTTGACCGTAAACCTCCCAGACAATACACAGCCATCGCTGAACATATTGACCAGCTATATGAGAGACCCAAAGCTACTGGTTACGTCAATCTTATCCCAGCCAAAGCTCTAGAAAATCCCTCCCAGTGGGTCAACCCCAACAAGACCTGTGCGTATCACTCCGGCATGAAAGGACACACCCTTGACGAATGTCGTTCAATGAAAGATAAGATTCAAACTCTGATCAATAATAAAGTCATTGTAGCAAAGGAGCCTGCTCCTAATGTTCGTAATAACCCATTGCCTTACCACAAAGGTGGAGACATTCATATGATTGAGATCGAGGATGATTAGGACCCTAAAGGGTCGATAGGTTTGATTTCTGAAGGGGATGAACTAAAGAATCCAGCGGTTACCCTTAACCCAATTGTCGTGCAGAATAAGCCCTCTAGGGACGACGAAGTAAATATGTCTATTCCTTTTGAACTAGAAGTGCCTCCTTCTGCGAAGGCATCCGAGCCAATCGAAGTTGAATTTGGAGTTCCAAAGGCACCTACACTCTTTGAAGTTGTTGTGTTACCACCAAGGGTGCCTATTCCGGTGGCAATGACTTACATGACACCATTCCACTCAAATGTCATACCATGGGATTACACTGCCGAAGCTAGGATGAAAGGAATGACAAAGACAAGAGAAACGATTGCCGCACAAGGAATGACTAGAATAGGGAGGGTCTACACCCCAGAGCACCTAGCTGAGTCCGGTAAGCAAGCCCCCGGACGTCACATTGAGATAGGACCCGACGATCTTTGGAGGAAAATACAGGCTAAGGAATACTCGGTCGCTGAAAAGTTGAACAAAACATCGGCACAGATATCTATCCTGGCTCTTCTGCAAAGTTCAGACGCTCACAAGAATGCCTTAATGAAGATACTGAGCGATGCCTATGTGCCCGACGATATAACCAGGGGCGGGATGGCGAATATGGTGGGGCAAGTGCTAGAGAGCCACAACATAACCTTCCACGAAGACGAATTGGCGCCAGAGGATTTGGATTATTACAAGGCACTGAACATCACCGTGCAATGCGAAGATTATTTTATCACTAGGGTTCTGATCGATGGGGGATCGAGCCTCAACATCTGTCCGCTTGTAACTCTCAGAACATTGGGTAAAGGCCTACACGAGATCAAAGACGGGGCTATCAATGTAAAAGCCTTCGACTGGTCCCAGAGATCTACTATTAGAGAAATCAGCCTTTACTTGCAAATGGGGAAAACATGGTTCGACATTAACTTCCAAGTGATAGACATCCCGACATCCTACAACTTGCTGTTAGGACGCCCCTGGATCCATGCTGCCAGAGCCGTAGCATCGACCCTACATCAGGCGGAAAAGTTCGAATGAAATCACCAAGAAGTGATCATTCATGGCGATGGTAGTAACCCCATATATAGTCGCCAGACCATCCCAGTGATCGGGGTCAGAAGGAAAATAGGCGGAGAGACATACCACCACATTGAAAGGGTCAACGTTTTAGACAAGGACAAGTGGTGGGACAACAAGATCGAAAGTATCCTGAATTGGTGTGGGTACCATCCTGGAAAGGGACTCGGTAAAAATCTTCAGGGGATCACTAAGCCCATCAAACTGAAGAAGCAGGCACTACCTTTTGCTTAGGGTATGATTATACTTGGAAAGAATTCCAGAATAGGTCGCCACCATGTCGTGGCCTGTACTATCCATTGGAGTCTCTGATACCTAGCCTAGAGTAGACCTTCCAGCCAACAGATACTATATATGGGTCAGAAGAAGATGAAGCGTTGGCAGCTACGAAGAATTTGTTCCTGGAGGATGATGACATTGACTGTTGTGTTCTTTTTGAGGATGAGGGGGAGGAAGGCCCTTCCATATAAGCTGTGAACAGAGGAGACCGCCTCAGCAATTGGTGAATTAGGACCGTCAGGGCCCGGAAGGCTTCGGGGTAGCTAGGCTAAACATAAGCACCATGCATCTCATTTTATTTTACTACATTACTATTACTTATCTTGACGACGAACCAACGATTATGACTTGCAATGAGACAATGCAACAAAAGGACATAGACACAAAAGAAGATGAAATACCTGAAGAGGTCATCAGAGAGGTTGAGAATTTTTAGAATAGACCCAAGTCCAACCTGGAAGAAACTGAGGTCATTAATCTAGGAAATACAGAAAATGTCAAAGAAACTCGCATCAGTGTTCACTTGTCGCCATCAGAAAAGGAAGAATATATGGAATTTTTAAAAGAATATGAGCTCATATTCGCCTGGTCGTGTGATGATATGACTGGTCTCAGCACGTCCATTGTAGCTCACAAACTGCCAACAGATCCAACCTGTCCGCCGGCAAAACAGAAGCTTAGGAAATTCAAGTCCGACATGAGTTTGAAAATCAAAGAAGAGGTTACTAAGCAAGTCAAAGCCAAGGTTCTCAGAGTGGTAGAGTATCCAACATGGTTAGCCAACATCGTGCCGGTACAAAAGAAGGACGGGAAGGTTAGAATCTGTGTCGACTACCGGGATCTCAACCGGGCTAGTCCCAAAGATAACTTCCCCTTGCAAAACATACACATTCTTATCAACAACTGCGCGAAGCATGAGTTGCAGTCTTTCATTGATTGTTTCGCCGGGTATCATCAGATATGGATGGATGAGGAAGATGCAGAGAAAATGACATTCATCACGTCGTGGGAAATGTATTGTTTAAAAATGATGTCGTTCGGGTTAAAGAATGATGGCGCCCCATACATGAGAGCCATGACTACTATCTTCCATGACATGATACAAAAGGAGATCGAGGTATATGTGGACAACGTCATCATCAAATCCAAGAAAGCCACTGATCATATGGAAGACATGAGAAAGTTCTACAACATACTGAGAAGGTATAACCTAAAACTAAATCCCACCTAGTGTGCATTCGGGGTTCCTGCCGAAAAACAACTGGGTTTCATCGTGAGACGTCGAGGGATATAATTGGACCCATTAAAGGTCAAAGCCATTCATGAATTTCCACCACCAAAGAACAAGAAGGACGTGATGAGTTTCCTGGGGAGACTCAACTATATCAGCCGGTTTATAGCTCAGTCCACAGTCATTTGTGAACCCATCATTAAAATGCTAAAGAAAGACGCTGCTACAAGATGGACCGACGATTGTCAGAAAGCCTTTGACAAATTCAAGGAATACATGTTGATGTCGCCAGTCTTGGTTCCTCCCGAGCCAAGAAGACCTCTATTACTTTACCTTACGGTATTAGATGGAGCATTCGGTTGTGTCCTGGGACAACATGATGAAACAGAGAGAAAGGAGCAGGCCATCTATTATCTCAGCAAGAAGTCCACCCCATAGGAGGCACAATATTCTCTATTAGAGCGCACCTGTTGTGCTCTGACTTGGGTAGCTCAGAAATTAAGGCATTATTTCTATGCCTACACTACCTATCTCATATCCAGGATGGACCCGCTGAAATATATTTTCCAGAAGCCCATGCCCACTGGCAAGCTCGCTATGTGGAAAATCTTGTTGAGTGAGTTTGACATTGTTTACGTGACTCAGAAAGCAATCAAGGGACAAGCCATAGTAGATCACCTTGCCGAGAATCCCATTAAAGGAAAATACGAACCACTGAAACGTATTTTCCTGATGAGGAAGTATCGTTTGTTGGAGAGGATATTGCAGAATCCTACGATGGTTGGAGGTTGTTTATTGACGAAGCCGCAAAGTTCAAAAGAGTCGGCATAGGGTAGTCCTAGTATCAGAAACCGGCCAGCATTACCCGGTATCCGCCAAGCTTAGGTTCCCTTGCACAAATAACATGGCTGAATACGAAGCTTGCATCATGGGACTCTAGATGGCCATTGACATGAAGAATCAAGAGCTGCTAGTGATCGGGGACCCAGACCTTCTCATACATCAAGTTCGATGAGAATGGGCCACTAAAAACTCCAAGATACTTCCCTAGTTGCATCACATACAGGAGTTGAAGAAAAGATTCATAAAGATAGAATTTCATCATATCCCAAGGATTCAGAATGAGTTCGCTGACGCATTAGCCACTTTATCATCCATGATCCAGCATCCAGATGCAAATTTCATTGATCCCATCCCAGTAAGGATCTATGATCAGCCGGCTTATTGTGCTCACGTTGAGGAAGAAGCAGACGGAAAACCATGGTTCCACGACATCAGAATGTATTTGACAATAGGGAAGTATCCAGAACTTGCCAACACCACTCAGAAATGCACACTTCGGAGATTATCCAACAATTTCTTTCACAATGGGGGAATCATGTATAGGAGGACTCCCGATTTGGGTTTGTTAAGGTGTGTTGAAGCAAAAGAAGCAACCAGACTATTGGATGAAGTGCACGAAGGGACCTGCGGACCACACATGAATGCTTTTGTCTTAGCAAAGAAGATACTCCGAGCAAGTTATTTTTGGATGACTATGGAAACAGATTGTGTCCAGTATGTTCGCAAGTGCCATCATTGTCAGATACATGCAGATATGATAAAGGTTCCTCCAAACGAGCTTACTGCAACAAGCTCACCATGGCCATTCGCCGCCTGGGGAATGGATGTCATCGGACCTATTGAGCCTGCCGCATCAAATGGGCACAAATTTATCCTGGTGGCAATCGATTATTTTACTAAATGGTTGAGGCATCGTCTTACAAAGCAGTGACTAAGAAAGTTGTGGCAGATTTCATTCGTGATCGTATTGTTTGCCGATTCGGGGTGCCATAATCAATCATCATTGACAATGGTTCCAATCTCAACAGCAACTTGATGAAAGCAATGTGTGAGGCATTCAAGATTAAACACAAAAACTCTATAGCCTACAGGCCTCAAATGAATGGAGCTGTAGAGGCAGCCAATAAGAATATCAAGAAGCTACTAAGGAAGATGGTCGAAAGTAACAAACAATGGTATGAAAAGTTAGCATTTGCCTTGCTGGGATACATCACCATGGTTCGCACATCAACCGGGGCAACTCCCTACATGCTAGTTTATGGTACAAAGGCGGTCATTCCCGCTGAGGTAGAAATTCCTACCTTGAGGATCATACAAGAAGCAGAGTTGGATGACACAGAATGGGTAAAAGGTTGCTACGAGCAGTTAGCCCTTATTAATGGAAAAAGGATAAATGCAGTTTGCCACTGTCAATTGTATCAGAACAGAATGTCCAGAGCCTTCAACAAAAGAGTCAAGCCAAGGAAGTTACACCGGGGCAACTGGTATTGAAGAAGATATTCCCACATCAAGATGAAGACAATGGGAAATTCTCTCCCCACTGGCAAGGTCCGTACATGGTTCACCGGGTTTTAACTGGAGGAGCCCTTATCCTCGCAGAAATGGACGGAGAAGTCTGGCCAAAGCCAATCAATTTAAACGCAGTGAAACGATACAAGGTGTAATCATATGCTTTCTCTTCATGATGTAATTTGAACTACGCCTTACCTGATTCCCGTTTAAGAGGGGACACGTAGGCAGCCCTATGGGTTCGGTCACAATTAAATAAAAATCTCATCTCCCCCTATTATTGGAAATGGGGCAGAATTTTGAGGAGGACCCTCAAAATTCCGAAGATGGTCTTGAGCCGCTCATCGCTAAGGATGTCACCTCAGTAAACTAGGGCAGAATTTTGAGGAAGACCCTCAAAATTCCGAAGTCGATCTTGCATTCGTTCAGCACAGCCGTCAGAAGTGCCAGCCCAGTAAACTGGGGCAGAATTTTGAGGAGGACCCTCAAAATTCCGGAGCAAGAGAGGTTGTAGTGCTTTGAACCCCGTTGAAGTCGTTGGTTCATCTAAACAAAACTTTTTTCTACTTACGTTGTATTTGTTAAATAATACATAACTATGATAGCTGCTGTTTAGCAACGCTACCTCAAATACATGCAATGCTGTAAGCCACGGGAAAACGAACTAACCTTTCCCCTTTACAAAACTCACTATTTTCTTTGGATGCAGCAACCCAGGTCACAAAGCTACCAAACATGTTACGCAATTGCATTGAACCGTCGCGCCTATTCGCATTTGCTATCCACACGCAATGGCCCCAGCAGCCGCAATATCACGATCAGCTATCAACTAAGAATTTTTTCTTACTACTCAATTTTATCTTATTGCATAAGGCTACCTTTCTGCCTTTCGAGACTAAGCGTTGTCTCCATCTGCATTTCCTGTATTGCATAAGGCTACCTTTTTACCTTCCGAGACTAAGCGTTATCTCCATCTGCATTTCCTGCATTGCATAAGGCTACCTTTCTGCCTTTCGAGACTAAGCGTTGTCTCCATCTACATTATCTGAATTGCATAAGACTACCTTTCTGCCTTCCGAGACTAAGCGTTGTCTCCATCTGCATTATCCTGCATTGCATAAGGCTACCTTTCTGCCTTCCGAGACTAAGCATTGTCTCCATCTACATTTTATGCACTGCATAAGGCTACCTTTCTGCCTTCCGAGACTAAGCATTGTCTCTATCCAACATTATCTGCATAAGGCTACTTGCATGGCTGAAATATCGCCACCTTATCTTTCTTGCATGGTTGAAATATCGCCACCTTTACCCACATCGCCATTTTACTTTTACATCGGTTGAAACATCGTCGTTTTACTTTTACATCGGCTAAAATATCGCCACTTTTATTTACGTCTTGCAATCGGCTGAAATCTTGCCAAACTACTGTATTTTAATTTTTGGTCGGCTGAAATATCGCCATTTTTACTTTTCACATCGGCTGAAATGTTGCCTATTTATTTAAATTTCTGTCGGCTGAAATATCGCCATTTACGCTTTTGCATCGGCTGAAATACTGCCAAATCTTGCATTCCATGGGCTGAAATATCGCCAAATTGTCCAAAGGCATCATCGTTCGGAGGCATCATCTTCATAGCCCGAGAACACAATGACATGGCCCGAGGATCCCACTTTATATCTTGAACATCAATATTCAAAGGCATCATGGTTTGGAGGCACCATTATCATAGCCCGAGAACATCATTTCATAGCCTGCGAATCCTTTAATTTTTTCGCTTCATGGCCTAGGACATCATGGTCTGAGGACGTCATCCTAACCGTCCAAGGACATCATCCATGGTCCAACGGGAAATTGCATCACATTTAATTTTACGTACAATATACGCCTATATTGCTCACTTGCAGATACACCACCTAGCAATGGCCGTCTTAGCAGGAGCGACCTCATTCCGGTTCTCACAGCCGATTAACTTCAAAACACCTCTTGCTTCTCCCAAGCGTCATGTCCGTCCTTTCAAATCTCCATCGGCATATAAAACCAGGAATATATGTAGGCAACTCATAAAACGGAGCTCGGACAAACTCTTTTTAAGCCACCGCTTCCGGTCAAAATTGGCAATCATATGTTTACCCGACAACTCTTTCATCCTTCCCGGGTAAAGAGGGGCAGCTGTTAATAGATAATTTTTCCCTAAGTATTTTTATACCGAAATAATTCCAAAATAGCATATTGGTGCATATATTAGCACATCCAAGAGTTTTGACATTTTTATTGATTTTTTAAACCAATTTATTGCTTACTTTTACACAACAAAATCCAATAATTATTCCCAAAATTATTTTTTTGGTGAATAATTAATTTTATTTTAACATTTACACCTAAATATAATTAAAGTAATTTTCTCATATTTTTTACAAATTTGTTTGGTATTTTAAAGTTAAATTGCATATAATTGCAATTATAGCATATCTTGTAATTTGTGATATTTTATGTTTATAAAATTATTCCTAGCATTTTTAATTGATATTTATATAATAATTTTTTACCCGGTACATTTAATTTGTTTTTAAAATCAGTATTACTATTATTATACAAAATTAAAAGGGGAAAATTGGCTACTTACAATTTGGACTTTATTGCATTTCAGTTATAGCCAATTGGGCACCCCATTTCTGCCCTAATTTAAAACCCAATTGCCTAGCCCAATTAACATGCCTACCCGACCCGGTACATGTTGAACCGACCCAACCCATATCCCTTTTAAATCTCGACCGTTGATCATTTAGATCAACGGCCACCGTTACTTCTTACCTTTTTTAATTCACACAACTGCCTAACCCTATCTCATTTTCCCAATATGCCGCCCTCAAACGCTCTCATCTCTCACCCACTCGAAACCCTAACAGCCGCCTACCTCTTTTCAACCTCAAATCCACCGGAATCCATGGCTAATCTAACCATTGACGACCTCTACCCATCATCTACTGCTCTCACATGCCTGGTGCCTGAAGATTCGAAGGCCAGTCTTTGAGGATCTTCACCCAGACCGTCATCGATTCAAGACTTTTGGCCATTTCCGGCCCTGCTCCGGTGTATCTTAGCCTCCCGAGCCTGGTTCCAACCTTATTGACTCAGATCTGATCTCGTGACTTCTAAGCCTTTCTCGTCCTTTAGGGTTCTCAGAAAACCTAGCCTACTCAAGATTCTTTTTCGTTTTATTCGTTTAGATCTGTGCTAGATCTATGTTGTGTGTGATGTTTAAAGTAGTTTCCCCAAATATCCTTTTTTTCAAAACCCTTTGATTTTAAATCAAGTTTTCTAAGTCTGTCTTTTAAATGTTTTGTTTGATTCATCTGCTTAGAATCTCTAGGTGATGGAAAGCCCCAATTTTTTTTGAATTTTGTTTGATTTCTAAGTCTACATGTTGGTGTTCATTTGATTTACTTCTTAAGTGTGAAAGCCCTAATTTTAGAGTTTATTGACACTCTGAGACTGTTTATGTGTTTATCTGCTTATTTTTTCTAAATCTGATTGATTCCGGAAAACCCTAGATCTTTGGAGGTCTGTTTGAGTTCCTGAAGTTCTTCATCTGTTCGATATTGCTCGATCTGATTCTTTTACTTTAGCATGTAATTCTTTTGGTTCTAAGCTCTTGCTACTTATCAAACTCGTCTATGATTCTCACTCGACTCTTTGCATGCTTCTGATCTTTTGTCTGTCACTGAAACCCCACTTACGTGGCTATCATGTGATTGTGCTCTTTGTCATGAGAACAATCTCACATGCCTAAGGCTATGCATTCCTTTATATGTTTAATTTCCCTATCAAAGTAACCTTTAATTATGGGTTGACTTGAAATCTCTTTATGTGATGCTGATTGCACGCTTGTAATTAATTCTTTCCTTATTGTACTGATTTACCTGCTTCTCAGACCTATTTGAATGCTTGCCTTGAAATCTCGACCCCCGCCTTTCCTACTCAAGTAGATTGATTCCCTAACCTTAATTATATTGGTATTGGATTCTTATAGACTTTCCTTGATTAGAGTCTGATGAACCTAGCCTCTATTACCTACTATGTACCTGTACTATGCTTGAAATACTTCCTTATTATTCATAATCAGCCTATGTGACCTCTTTCCTTGTTTAGCACTTGCATGTTACCATTTTATTTTTAATTCCTCAAATAAGGGAAGTCATTGATACGGTTTAATTCTAATTGACACCGTTCCCCTAATTATTGCTGAACTGCAATCCCTACCTTATTTTCTGCCTTTTTTACACTATCAATACTCTGCTCCTTTCTCTTTGAACACACACGAACACAGAATAATCTGAGCTCACAATTCACACTCACTTAAACTCTCTCTTTCTCATACTTGCACTGCTGTGGACTTTGTTTACTTTCTTCTGCACTCTCTTGCTTCTATACTGGTATGTCTCAATTACTTTACATGTCTCAACAATAATGTGTTTAATTCTACCCATTTTTTTCTAGAATATTGTCACATGTTCCCCCCATTCCTTTATAGCTCGGTATTTAAATTATGTATTTAAATCAGTTGTTTGTCATGAATTTGATACTTTATGAATTCCCTTACCCTTTACCCTTTGTTTGTGAGTTGTGGTTCAGGGCATAACAGCACTCCAATATTGCTATCTATGATCCTGAACTGGATTCTTTGAATCCCAAACTCAATCAAGTCCCATTCCTTTCCCCCCATCTATGTGTTTGAGCCCTGGATTTGAGTCTGATAGTGTCCTAATCACTGTCCAGAATTTAGCCTGACCTTCAAAAGGTCTGCACCTAACTTGTTCAACCAAACAAGTGGTCAGGGGTGTGCCAACGTACCTTGTGGCTAGGTATGACCACCACCTGTCATGGATCCCCAATTCCCTTTCACTTTGCACTTACTCTTAGCTATAAGGTTTGCCCCTCTCTTGCAAGCCATGCTTTGGGACCCCTAATCTCCCTATGAACTTGGATGCCTGAGAGCTGGCTCTTCCACACTGCACTATTCTAATGCTAATAGTATCCTGGGTGTAAGCAATGCCTGAAATCCCTGAGATTCCTTGGAACTTTGAAACACCTTGGATAAAGAGAAGGCTTTGGAAATCCGGATCCCGGAAGTGGCTCAATCCTATGTTATTAGACATTAAGGTTGAACTAGGCTCTTCGGATCTAGCTGTTAGCTTTTGATGTATATTTTAATTTCTAGATTGATTCATTGGTTTGTAATAATTTTGTATCAAACTCGGGGATTCTAGTAAAAGGGTGTGGGAGGGGACTTTACTTTTCTTGCATCTAAGGGGGTAGAAATCATGACTTAGGATTTTATTTTTTATCAAACTAGAAATCCTGCCTATAGGGTCTTTAATACTGATTCAATCACATAGAGACCATGCCTATAGGATTTAACGCAAATCACCTAGAAAGCATGTCCACAGGATTTAACATCCATGTTCTGTAATTACGAATATAGCAATCATGCCTATAGGCTCTTGCATTTCTGCATACACAAATGTCATTAGGCAAACCATTATAGGCTTAACAACAAAGTTGCATATAGACATCATATGTATAAGACTCCTATTAATGTCATGAAAGCGTGTTAAAATCAGTAGATGTATAGAAAACATGCCTATGGGAAATCTCGTCTTTAATAGTCTCATTCGTTTCTAAAACAGTACCAATTGCTGAACTCGTATCTATCTAAAACTGGTAATTTTCTACTTCTTTCCTGAAACCCGCTAAAATTGGTAAACACTTTCTAATAATTAATCTTCACTTTACTGAAGCTCGTAAACCTTTTAATCAGTCTACATATTTTTTGAAACAACTGGTAATTCTTTTTTCTAAAAGAAGTTTGCATCTTTTCTCTTTGTTAAAACTGATGCCTCTTTTCTCTAAAATCAACTTGCATCTTTTCTTAAATTACCGGTAACTCTTTGCATCTTTTCCTGAAATTAATAGATCCTACACCTATTTATTATTCAACACATAGACAAAGGGTTGGCTAACTATTGAATTGGGTCAGTCCCTGACAATTGTATCCGAGTTGCCTAATGCAGACGTTCTGTCTAAATGCATGCGTTGAACCAGTCCACTCGCTGTTTTATTTAAATCTAAGACCAAATCAGTATTTGTCGAGGCATGCTAAACTAAATGATTGCTTTACTTATGGAGTTAATTTTAGCCTTGTATGATTGTTTGTTCTCCCCTTTTATTTGATACTTGTTTTGAATGTCGAGCTAGAACTTTATCCTTTAAACTCCATAAAGGCCTCCATCCCTTTATTTCCCCTCTAGGATTAGAAGGCCTAATACCCTGGGACTGATAGGATTGGGACGGGTAGTAGCATGCGATAAGTAAACAATATCGTTCCACGCTTTAATACCTCAACGGGGTGGGAATGGTAGACATGGAGATGATGATTACACGATAACACTCCATGTACAATTGAGTACCAGTGTTGTGCGAATGATCCATGTAATGTATAAACCTAGGACCCCTTTCTCCTTCTTTATTAGTTTAATAATTTTTTTTCTAAATCTTTAAAGATATTGCATTTTCTGCTTCTCGCATGATTTTCGGATTATTTGCACTAAGTACTTGACCTTTTCCTCTATCTTCACATTTTTTTACAAAAAGAACTGCTCCTTTTCGAAAAAAATTTAGCACTTCTTTCAACCTTTTGTGCTTCTTGTACTTGTTTGTTTATGTTTGCATCTAAAGTAACAATTATAGCATAGTCGGGAACCACACTAGTGGATCTTGAGGGGTGCCTAACACCTTCCCCTCGGGATAATTTCAAGCCTTTACCCTATACTCTGGTTTTTATCTTTAATTTTTTCTAAAAGTGTCCTAATGCACTATAATCATTAGGTGACAACTCTCCAAACTTTCAAAAAAACCCAATTGTGGGAAAAGAGTTATCTTCCCGCATGTCGTGAACCCGATTCCCCGAGGAAAAAATGGGGGCGTCGACAACAGGAAGAAAGGAGCAAACCATATATTACCTAAGTAAGAAATTTACACCTTATGAAGCACGATATTCTCTGATTGAATGCACTTGATGTGCGTTGACCTAGGCATCCCGAAAGTTGAGGCATTTTTTTATGCCTACACTACATATCTCATATCCAGGATGGATACTCTAAAGTATATATATCAGAAGTCCATACCGATAGGGCAGTTGGATAAATGGCATATACTACTAAGTGAGTCTGACATCATCTATGTAACTCAAAAGGCAGTCAAGGGACAAGCATTGGCATATCACCTTATTGAAAATCTGGTGGGAGGAGAATACGAACCCTTAAAAATATATTTCCCTGATGAAAAAGTATCATTCGTAGGATGAGGTATTACAAAAACATATGATGGTTGGAGGATGTTCTTTAATGGAGCTGTAAATTTGAAATAAGTAGGCATTGGAGTAGTCTTGGTATTAGAAACGGGTCAACATTATCCCATATCTGTTAAACTCAGATTTCCCTGCACCAACAACATGGAAAAGTATGAGGCTTGCATACTAAGGCTCATCATGGTAGTCGACATGAACATTCAGGAGTTGTTGGTGATCGGCGATTCAGATTTGCTTGTGCACCAGGTACAAGGAGAATGGGCTACCAGGAATTCCAAGATATTGCCATATCTACACCATGTACAGGAATTGAAAATGAGGTTCACGAAGATAGAAATTTCGACCTGTGCCTAAAATTCAAAATGAGTTTGCCGATGTATTAGCCACTTTGTAATCAATAATACAGCATCTAGATAAGAACTATATCGATTCCATTTTGGAGAGGATCCATAATCAGATGGCATATTATGCTCATGTCGAGAAGAAGCAGATGGTAAGCCTTGGTTCCATGACATCAAGTTGTACTTATCAAAAGGATAATACCAGGAGCATGCAAATCACATTAAAAATGCATGCTCTGGAGATTGTCAAATCACTTCATCCACACCAGAGGAACTTGTACAGAAGAACTCCAGATTTGGGTTTGCTAAGATGTGTCAAAGTAAAGGAAGCTTCTAAGCTAGTTGAGGATGTGCATGCTAGGAAATGTGCCCCGCACATCACGGTTTTTGTTCAGGACAAGAAAATACTCAGGGCAGGTTACTTTTGTATGACCATGGAGATGGATTGTATTCAGTATGTCCGCAAATGCTTTCAATCTCAAGTGCATGCCGATATGATAAAAGTTCCGCCAAATGAGCTCAGTGCAACAAGCTCACCTTGGCCATTAACTACTTGGGGAATGTATGTTATTGTCCCGATTGAGCCCACGACTTTAAACGGATATCAGTTTATTCTGATAGCCATTGATTACTTCACAAAATTGGTAGAAGCTACATCTTACAAAGTTGTAACCAAGAAGGTCATCGCATATTTTGTCAAGGATTGCAACACTAGACTCCAGTAAGGCGATTATTTAAGAGCTTTTTCTTGTCCAATACATTGGTAAGCAACTCTAATTTATTTTCTACCAATTCCCATCATGTTTTATGAATTTCTTCATCAAATCTATGAAGTTCAAGGTAGAAATTAAGGGTTTTAAGTAGAATTTAGGAATTTTATAAAATTAAGATTTAAACCTCAAATTGAAATTGAATTTAAAAACCAATTATATAACCAGGCTCGAAGATGTATGAGTAAACACGATTTGGTCCAAATCTTTAATTTTGACCATGTGTGATCGGGGTTGACTTTTGTTGATTTTTTTAATTTGGTTAAAGATTGAGCTATTTTTATTCGTTGGTAGTTTATAAAGCTTTTTGTGGCTTGTTTGAATGATATTTGGATAGATTTGATTGGTTTGGAGGCTTGTTCTAAAGGATAAGCCGTGGTTGATTATTTCAGAAAGAGGTAAGTGTTGTGGTTAAATTTTACTTGAGGGAACTAGGACTTGTTTGGTCTATTTGTTACGTGAATTATATGTGGGGATGACGTATATGCAATGTGATGCATGCATAGGCATTGTCATGAGTTCAAGCATGCAGGGTGAGATATTTATCATTATTCCATTTGTTATTCCATATTATCTAGTTACGTGATTTGATTGCTACATGCCATTACTTGTTACCAATCATTTATTTGTTTTATGTTTACATTTATTCATTTCTTGATCATTATTTTCCCCACTTGATATATTCTCTCACATGTATTAAATGAACAACTTTACTAATTCATGTCTTACTTGCCTTTATTTGCCTTTACCCTACCTGTTGTACATTATAATGTTATAGGTGGTTGTATGAGACCTTTTCTATTCTTGCGTTAATGACTTGTCGAGGTTCGTGCCTGATTATGATGCGAGGATACTTGAGTTTGAGTTGTTCGTTGTGCTATGCTTGTTATCATAGTTCCTTGGTGATTTGTACACTTTAGTTCCTTTTTACTTTGGAATCATGGAACTTGTTGCAGTAGGTTGTTATTAGTAATGGAATGATATTGGGAACTTGTTGAGTGCGCAACGGAATGGAAATGAATTGATATAGGGAATGGGTTGCGCATTGCAACAAATATTGAAATGATATTCTGATTGAGTTGCTCACTACAAAGATGTTTATTTGGATTTGAGACCGGGTTGCGCAATGGGAAATGATGTGTTGTAACTATTTTTGGTTGTGATATTCTATTTTTGTGTTGTAGTTATTATGGAGCTCTATGTTAGTCTACCTTCTATCCTGTAGTTATGAGTTTTATCCATTTTCTTTATATTCCTGTTGTCTTTTATTTATTATTCATAAAACTATATAGTGACTGTCCTATCATAGGCTCATCACTACTTCTATTACACCCCATGTATTCGTAAGTAAGAGTACGTCGTAAGTTGATGTAAGCTCAAGAGTAAAATCATCTTTTAAAAGCTTACAAAGATAGTTAATCATGTTAATGTGGAGGTTACAAATATTTAAGAGCGTGAATACCAAGTACCAAGAGGGTTTGAAGGTTTAGAAGCTAAACGAATTGAAGAAAATAAGTTTCGTTGAAAGTCGACAAGTTCAGAATGTTATAACATATACTTTTTGGATGACACTAGGGTTCTTAATATTATAACGAGATTATGTTATGAGTTATTTTTAGTTATATGGTAGCTATGTGTTATATTTTGGAGTCATGCGATTTGTAGAACGAAAGTTGGAAAGGTCATCACATGTTACATTCATAAATTTGTTGAAATTTAGGTCAGATGTAGCTGAACTTTTCTCCCAATATACTTGGATTTAGCAGATGATATAATTACAAAATTGAATATCTACGAGTGTAGTTTCTAACGCATTTAACCATTAGTCAATACAATATCAGAGTAGAGAGATATTCGCATTTTTGCGAGAGTGTGCAAAGTAGTTCCCATGGGACCCACAAACTCGTTGTAAACTCCTGCTTGTATTTAAGTCAATTCTAAATCGTTTTTTACTAATTTTTCTAGTCAAAAAAAGTTTCCAAAACCCTCCTAAATTCCCTCCAATGGTTCATCCATGATTCTAGGGTGAAAACCTATGATAAAAATATGAATCCAATAATAGAAATTTAGCGGTGCTTGCTAGATCATAGTTCTTCATCTTGTCGCTGTTTTGGAGGGTTCTTCAAAGTGAAGTAGCCTCGGGTATCATGTGATTATTGTTGATTAAGTTAATAATCAGTCCCTCCTTCATACATATTATATTTTCAAAGTGAACTACAAGTGCATACACTCAAACTTGAACACCAAATGTTGATACAAGAAGAGAAACAACACCTATAGTATTGTGGGCAGTGTTTGGCCAAAACTTCAAGTGTTTGCTACTGCTTAAGGTCAGTATTACAGCCTACCAATTGTGCTTAATCTTTCTTGTATGTTGGTTATGTCGTTAGGATGATATAATACAAGATAATACTTGGATTAGCTTGAGATGTTGTTGTTTTTGATTGATTGATTTGAAAGTTGCTCTTATAAACTTTAAGTGGCCGAAAATTGTGGAAAGTAATTTGGCTATGATATTTTTCGTATGATTATGTTGGTTTACATGTCAATCTTGTTGAGGTAATTGATAACTAGAAAAGGAAATGGCTATAAAGCACTTGGTAGTTGTTAACGGTGATATTATCTTGTGTCGGACTATTTTTGGTGACTTTAAGATTGAGTACAAGGTTGGAAATCCATTAAAAGGTTTTGATTATTATACTGAGTATATTACTAAGTTCAAGAATTGATAGAATGCAAGGGTCCACCAACTTCTATATAGAATCATGTTTACCGTGAAAATGGTAATGACAATAAAATTTGTAAATGGGATTCTAAGAATACGTGATCTATTTTAATGCTAGTTGTTAGAGTAGTTGATGCTATGATTACAAAGTTCAATTAACATATTCAAGCTAAAACGAGGGGCTCGCTACCCTGGCTTTGGACTGGTCGATGGAGGACTTCGAGGCCAATATCTGGGCTTGATCTCGAGCTATCGAGGGTAGTTGGGAATGGGATAATAGATGAAATATAATCAAGAAAGGCTCTTTATGGCCAATACCAAGCAATAAACGAAGAACAAGTGTGAAACTAATAATGCTAAAGGTAGCCTCAAGCTAGCAAGGGCAAGCAAGTTAGAGAAGAAAAAGAGAGAGAAATATTATTGATCTGGTGTAGAGTAAGTGGAGCTCTGCTCAACAAAGTGTTAATGACTCCCCTTTTATAAGAGGGGGGAGTCCAATCTTAGTTCAAGATACGTTGAGTGATAAAGGAAACGAGATGGGATGGCTAACTAGCTTTATGATATATGTGTGGGCCGATGTTGAGCCTCTCAAATAGACTTATTCGACCCCGGATGCATTCTTCGGAAGCTTCCCATGTTCTTTGGGGTTTTGGCCGCCATTACCCTCGGCTGGGTCTCGACAGATCTTGAGGGAAATGACCAACTCGAGGTCCCGAGCCTCCGAGGCGGCCTACTGAAGCAACGTTGCCAATGAGAAATCGGTCCTCTGATTTCACCGTACACGGATAGTCTCCGCGTTTCTCAGAGGGAAGTGATAAGAAATGATTTTGACACTCCACTTCGCGGGCTCCCGTAATAACATCGTGTTGATGGTGCAACCCCTTTTTATATGTGCCGAGGCATTTTACCCTTTACCTTTTTTAGGATCATCCGATGTGTAGTGACTCCTCGTTCTTCGGGGTCATCTTATTACCGTTGATTTAGCTTCTACAAACATATTGATTGCACATATTGTTATGCTTTTTGAGGGTGGTAATGGTGTCGTTGGTTACTTTGTCGTCCCTGTATAAATAAGGCTTCTTTTGATCAGTTTTTCATCAAAGCTTCCTTTTATACACATCCTTTCGTCCTTCATTTTTAGTCTTTGACGCCTCATCATATCTGAGGCCCACGGCCTCAAGGCCTTACGACAATGCCATGCATGCCATGGACCAACTCTCGATCCTTCTTCGGTTGGACGAAGTTGTGCCGTTATGATGTTAAAGTTGTTGTTGTTGATGTCTTCGTTGGCTCGGGTGATGAAGCAGAGGACCAATTTTCTATGACCCGGGGAGATACTCGGATTATGCACCACAGCTTAAGAGGGGGCTTAAATTATACACCGCTGCTCAACCTCCTTCCTCGGCTTGGCATGCCACACCCCTTTTGGATTCCTAGGGAGTATGGCGACGGTATCATCAAGCTGTTGCCTTTCGGGCTGAGGAAACATCTCAAGAAGTGGCTTCAAAATGGTAGTACTGGCGGAGTTTGTACTAACAAAAATTTTCACCCAGCCACTTTTTATCTTCTTCCGACCTCTCCTTCGTCATTTTGCTCTTCTACCACGTGTTCCTATTCTATATTCTTCCCTTTAAAGATGCCATTCTAAGACGATTAGGATGACGTCCCTGAGGGAATTGGACTTGGAAGATATTGTCTTTGCAGCATTTTGGGAATATGCTAGACTCTTAGGCGCTTGTTGTAAGCATATGCTTCAACTTCTTTATTTTTGTGTAAGGATTCCCTTGTGGGCTTTTGTAATCATTTGTAAGGATCCATCGGGGGTCGTTGTAAGCAAACATTTTATGAATACAAAGTCATTTCCATGATTCCTACCTTTGATACTTACTGTATTTTTTCGTGTTTGTGGAAGCTCTAAATGCATGATCCGGTGTTGTTGTATGTAATATTGTTCTCGAATGTGAGTATTTCTTTCGGTCTTCGGTTCATAGAAACGGCCTAATGCGTGGCCTTTCGGGGTTCCTCATACTGAACTCGAATAAAGTCAATAACCTCGAGCCCCTTGGGCCCTAACTTTACGTGGAAATGTTGATAATGTTTTTGGGCCTCATAATAACCTTCGAGAAGAAATTTTCTCGGGGACCCGTGGATGGGGGATGCTAGTGATTTTCTGAAAGCAACCCCTTAACGGAGGCTCGCTCACGCTCGGACCATTCTAGGCAACACCCGGAGCTCGGTTTATGTGGGTGTCATATTTATTTATAAAAAATGCTTAGTTCTTCACAGAATGGTTTTCCTTAGCAGAGATCTTTGAAGTTGCGTGCCAGTCTTGTGTTGGTGAAGGTGTTTTTGGCTCTCTGGAGCATATCCTTTCTATGATAGAGGTCTTCAAACTTGAGTATTTCCTCGAGGCCGGAAGTGGTACTTTTGTTTGCCGTCTTCATGTGACTTTGAATCATCACATTTCTCCCAATGTATGTTGATTCACAATTGTATCCGAGTTATCGAGTTTGCTTAGGCTCGAAGGCCGTTATTCGTGAGCTTGGAGTTGCCTTGTTGGGACCTTGTGAGCCCAGAGCTGCCTTGTTGGGACCTTGTGAGCCTGGAGATCCGACCCGAGGGTCGTGCGGGTGCCAAATTGTTGACGCTAAGTCTTCGAGCATCTAGGGGCGCATTTGGTGGAGGGATCCCTTCCGAGAGTATGCTGAAATTTCCTTATTTTGAGTGTGAGATGATGAAACATACCCCTTTTGCTTGGTGTAAATACATAGTGTTTCATTTTTGGGAGCTCGACTTGCGCGGGCTCGGCCCCCTAGACCGTTTGGTCTGGTACATGATTTCCTATCGAAAATAAATCTGTCATTCCCTGACCCTTTGAAGCGGATGGCGCCTTCAAAAAAGGGTCGTCTCTCATCGTTTGATTACATAACAAGGCCTGTGGTCTTGCCGGATCCTCCTTAGGGGGTATGTCGCTCTGCTAAGAAACTCGCTAGCGAGGCGGGTTCTATTAAGGCATTGGGGTCTACGGTTAGATTTAGAACTTCCAAACGGGCCGGCCGATTGTCTGCATATAGGTTAGTGAAAAACAATGAAGGAATGAGGTAGTTCATATTTACTACGGGATGTGTAGGTCACATTACGAAGTTTGGTATGTTCCTGCTGTTTCAGGTTTGGACTCTAGTACAGTCCTCAACTATGTCTAATCGGGTTTGGCCAAAGACGTGGTTCACTTACCCTTTAACTCTTTGAAGAGTGGAGATGTCGGTGCTTCCTTCGATTTGCTTATAGCAAAAACCAGTTGAGTAATCGTGTTTCCTTGCTCTTTGCAGCAACTTCATGGATGTCGGGCGAATTTCTCAATCTGCCCGGCTGGGTCCGGAAGTTGGTAACCTATTCATCTTGCGAAGAGCGTAGGTGGTGAGTTGTGTCCCATGACAGATGGGAAGCGAAATACCTGGGTATGTTCCTATGCTACTCCTACCTTGGCCTTCATATATTTGAGATGACATTTTCCTCTTTCTTTTGTACCGGCTTTGCCATTGTAGGTATCAGGCGGTCGCTTAGGGCGAAGTAGTTCTCTCTCAGATGGAGAAAGGAGTAATCGGCCTCCTAGATGATAGATGATGGCGATAAATGGGATTTGCACCCGCAGTGTAGTGGAGCATTTAATGGGGCTTACCGGGCCTGTGTCTTCGAGGAAAGGGAATTTCCTAAGCCTGCTGTTCCCTAAGTGTTTTATTCTAGGATGGTGGTTCCTCCGAGTAGATATGCTTTGCCCAAAGTTGGTTCTCATCGGGCCGAAGAGGCAGGATCAATAGAAGTGTGTTCTGCCTTCAAGGAAGTCCGCCGTCCTCACTTCGCGGTGAGTTTCAGTGCAATCCTTCTGCATTTCGTGTCTTCCTTTCTTTGTCGAGTTTTTCTTTTTCAGGCTTTTGATAGGCTCGGGTTTGAGCTGCTCCGTCATTGGGCCAGGCTTTGGAAAGCTTTGGATAAGGGCGAGTCCCTTGGGCTAGAGAATGAGGTTGAGTTGATGAACTGGCAATATGAGCCGCGTCAGAGCTCGAATTACGAGAGCTATTTGATGGAGTAGGTATCCTTCTATAGCACGTTCTTTGCTCTCTTTGATCCTTAAGGTCGGCTCCTTTTCCTATCTTTGCTGCAGAAAAGACAAGGTTTTGGAGTACCTTAAGGGCGAAATCGATCGCGTCAGGAATACTTGCAGTGAACTGAGGGCTCAGGTCCAGGCTTACAATTCAGAAGAGAAGGGCATTTCGACTAAAGTTCCCGTCTTTGAGGTCCAACTCCGATTGGCTCGCATCAATGCTTTAGTTCAAGCGGGTATGATATCGAGGCTCGAATTCGAATTCTCAAAGGTCAGGGCTGAAATTGTCGATGTCCGAGTAGAAGCAATATTAAGTCAAACCAAGGCTGATAAGGAGATGGCAATTCGTATGAAGGATACTACTGAAGCCCAAGCCGAGTTGAAACGGGCCCTTAATTATGAGAAGAAGATCAAAGGATATGTCCGTTGTAGGTCTCGAAGCGAGGTAATCAAGGAGATCGACGCTAGGGGCTTCATTCTCTCGGAGGAGTTTGCTTGAGCAAGGGCGGACGAGCGCGATACTAGGTCCTTTCTTACTGACGTCATAGAGGGCGGATCTAGGACTGGCAGGCCATAGCCTTTTGAAGTAGAGCGTGGATTTCGCTGCTTTTCTATTTTGTACTTGATATTTGAAGATCATGTTTGTAGATGGAGAGCGCGCCTTTTGCGCATGTAAATAAGAGAAAACTTGGAATTTTATCTATTTTGTATCTCCTTTTCCATTGGTTTCGACCACGCAGGCTAGTTCGCGGTGTCTCGCGGGAACCTTGTGGATCCGGAGCTTACTAGATATGCCTGAAGGCTCTTAAGTGTGATTTCTTACGTGAGTAGGCATCAGGAACTTTGTGCTTTGCCCAGCCGTTTAGGCCTAGTGTTTGAGTCAGACTTTGACTCGAGCTTATCTGACCTTCAATCTCATGTGCCTACATGGTCGGACGACGTTTGCTCCTGCTCTTATCCCTTGGGCCTCTGTGTTTTAACTATTTTTGGTTTAGTATCCAAGTCACATTATGCCTATAGCTTTAATTGACCCTAAAAGTTTTTTCATGCTTGCATAGATGGATGGTGACTGCTCTTGTTGCTCGCCCTTGGTCGCTTGTGTTCCAATTCTTTTGGGTCCAGTCTTCGAGTCGTGTTATGACTCGAGCTTTAATTGACCCTCAAGTTCCTTCAGGCCTGCATGTGCGGATGATGATTGTTGTTGTTGCTTTGGGTCGAAGCGACCTTTTAAGTATGTGCCTTCCAGGGTTGTTTGTTAGGTCGTGCCCTTAGGCATGTGTAGTTAACTATTTTGGATCCGGTCTCCCGGGTTACGACTCAAGCTCATTTTAATCGTCAAGTTTTCAATTTTTGAGCTGGCAGCAGTGGCTCTTACACTGCTTGGTCGTTGAGACCATTAAGTGAAAGGCATGGAGGCTTGTTTGGCTGGGGAGAATGGCTCTTACGGTTTTGCCCGTGGGTTTTTTGTAGGCTTTATTTTCCTCTCATTAAGGTATTTTTGAAATGATTTTTCCTGACCTGTTGTCGGTTCTAAAAGAACCGCGATTTCAAGTCATTTAGCGGTGATGTTCGAGCACCTCAGAAGGTTCTTAGCTCGTAGGCTGAGTAGTTTGAAGCCTTGTGATTTGGAGCTGACATGGTCGAAGTTCGTTTTCCTGTTGAGAGAAGCTTGTTTTAGACGGTTCTTTTCGAACTATATTCGAAGTAATGGCCTGTAATTTTGTTAGCGACAGTCGGGCATCCCAGAGTCGAGTTTAATTTGGATGGTGTAGCCGTTTTTACCATAGTTATATGTGTTTGGCCGGAGCTATTTTTGATCCCGATTGATAGTTTAGGCATCTACACCGAGCGTATGTTGTTTCGGTATTCTTATAAATGCGACGTATAGCCTAAACTTCGGGTTTGAGCTTTATGCCTGTAGTAAGGTCTTACAAAATTTTAATGCATGTTGAGGTCTTACAGTTTGTCATGCGTGTTGAGGTCTTACAATTTGTCATGCCTGTTGAGGTCTTACTGTTTTTGTTCCTATGTAGAATATATCTAGTTATACCGAGTCTGCCCGCTCGGGGTCTTACAACCTCGGGTTTTCTAGTGTACCGTGATTGGAGGCAATCCTCAAATATTTTACGCGCCTCGATGTTGGTAATGCTAGGAGATTTCCGCATCGCCCTACAATAAGGCTTTGTGATTTTGCATTTTCGACCCGGAGGCCATCTGAGCGGCGAATTGCCGGCGTCAGTCCCTATTGTTCGGGATGTTTTTGGCGAGAGAATAGCAGTCTTACTTTGCGAAGGTATTTTTGACAAAAAATATTCTTTGATTGCTCGGTAAAATAGTACACATATTTCCTTGGTACAACAATACAACGTTTCAAGCGGGTAGCTTTTGGCGGGAATGCCCCTCATTGTTTGGAAAGTTGCTTGCACAAGAAGTATTGAGTATTTGCGGAGTTTTCCTTAGGCAGCTCCAAGATGTTGTCGTTAAAACCCTTCTTTTGGGACAAAAACTTGGTCGAAGGAAAAGAGTGCAACGGGAGTGTTTTTAGAGCCTTGAGGTCTTCAGGCAGTGTCAGCGCTATGACAACTCCGACTGGGTGCCTGCATGAGGGTTAGTTCTGAATTCAAAATAAACAGGAGATGGTCGTGCCATGAAGTGGGATGCGCTGGCGATTCCTCATGATTGACTTGTCGTAGTTTCTTAGGTGATGGTGCGTTATAGACTTCCGCCACATTTTGTTAAGTTTGATCAAGAGTGAGACCTGATTCACCCTTTGGCTTATTCAGGGGAAAGGGCAGGAATGTTGGTACCACGTCGTGTACTAAGAAAATTTACCTTGCCGCGTGTTGTTCCCCGCAGACGATTTTGATATCATCCTTTATTGGGAATTTTATCATCTTGTGAAGGGTGGATGACACCGCTCTCATGCAGTGTATCTATTGCCGCCCGAATAAGGCGTTATACCTCATGTCTACCTCAATGACATGGAATTTGGTGTCTTGAGTTATGCCTGCCGCGGTGACTGGGAGGATAATTTATCCTTTCGTTGTTTCGCTAGCCATGTTGAATCCGTTGAGGTTCCGAGTGGCGGCCACGATTTGGTCGAGCAGTCCGAGTTGTTCTATCACCCTCGACCTGATAATACTGGCCGAGCTACTTAGATACCCGAGTACGTGTTTTATTTGAAAAGAATTTATAAAGAAGGAAATTACTAGGTCGTCGTTGTAGGGTTCAGACAGTGACTCGGTGTCTTCTTCGCTGAATGTGAGGGCATCTTCGGGGATATATCCCCGAGCGCGCTTTTCTCTGGTGATGGATATTTTTGTTCTTCTCATTACGGGTTCCTACTAGACATCGGCGCCCCTCATTAGCATGTGGATGACGTGTTGCGGCTCATTTTCCACATTCTTCTTGGTTGCCTCCCTTTCTCAGAACTTATTTTTGGCTTGATCGCTAAGGAATTCCTGGAGATGTCCTTTGTTAAGCAGTTGTGCTACCTCCTCTCGTAGTTGATGACAATCTTCGATCCTGTTGTCGTGCGTGTTGTAAAACTCGCATACCAGGTTGTATTTACTCTTTGACGGATACGATTGTATCGGCTTGGGCCACTTGGCATCTCTGATCTTACTGCTAGCAAACACGATATCTGGCACATCGACATTGAAGTTGTATTCTGACAGGTGGGGCACATCCGTTGGCACTACATTTTGATCAAACCTACTTGTGTTAACGAACCGCCGAGGGTCCTGTCCTCGATCAACCTTTCGATCATTGCGGGGTATGTTGCACCTTGGGTCGTTCCTCCTATCCTCGAGGTATGGACGATATCTTTCTTTGTTTGGCTTCTGTTTTTTGCCAAGACCTTGTTTGGGTATACTGAGCCCAAAGGGGCTCCCAACTGGTCATCCTCGACTCTGATCTTTGATTGTTACCGGTTGTGGATGTCCAATCAGGTCACGGCCGGATACTCGATCAAGTTTTATTTTAGTTGTTTTGAAGCCACCGAACATCATTCATTCCGGCCTTGGGTAAAGACCAGCACTGCCTAGTCGTCGGAGACTGGCGGTAGCTCCATTTGTTCCATCTGAAAGAGGGACATGAATTCCCACAACATTTTATTCTCTCTTTACTTGATTTTGAAGACGTCGGACATCCTTGTTGCTACCTTGATGGCTCTGACATGCTCCTTTACGAAGGAATCTTCTAGCATAGCAAATGAATCTATGGAATTAGGAGCCAAGTTTTGATATCACATCATGGATCCCTTTGAGAGTGTTTCCCCAAATATTTTCAGCAATGCGGACTCGATCTCATCATTCTTTATATCTTTGCATTTTACTGCCCAGGTGTAGGTAGTAACGTGTTCATTAGAGTCAGTGGTAGCGTTGTACTTAGGGAGCTCCGGCATAGGGAGTTCATGAATCCTGAATGTCTTTGGAATGGGCTTCGAAGCCGCTTCCTTGGGGAATGACCTTTGTATGAACGTCTTTGAAACCACACCCTTGAGGACGGGGGGTTCACCCGAGATCTAACTGACCCTAGAGTTGTAGGTCTCGACCTTTTTAACGATGGCTACTATCTTCTTCTCACCTGATTCATTCATTTTGGTAAGTTCCTCTAGCATTTTTATTATGGCAGGGTTGGCTACCGATCCATTATTGCTTGATCTCTCGGGTACTGGTTCGGCGGGTGGAGTTGTTTCCGGCGCTGCTGTGCTGGGAGTCTTCGAGTGGCTTTGTAACTAAGAGATGGCAAATAGTTGTGCCTGTAACATTTCAAAATTAACATGATGACTAACTTCCTGTTCTTCCCGGGCTGGGGTTTTTTGGGCTTCCTGTCGGTCGCTATGTTGTATGCTCCTATCGGTGAATGATGTTTCATCTACCTGTTGTGCCTCATGTGAATCTGTGTCTGCTAGGATCGTTTCGGGCATGTTATCGGGATTCTGTGAATGCATTTTGGCAGCCGGAACAGCCACGCCATTTTATCGGTGATTTTCTAGGTTATCATTCTCGACTTTGTTTATCGAGCAAGACTTTTCGACCTGAAATAAAGAGATGTTGGACAATAAAAAGTGTGAATGATAACCTTCGTTTTTGTAACGGAACCAGCAAGATAAAATGTGATAATGGTAGTGACAATTAAATATGTAAACGAGATTCTAAAAGTACATGATCTATTTTTATGCTTGTTGTTAAAGTAGTCGATGCTAAGATTAAGAAATTTAATGTAGAGATTCAAGCTAAAATGAGGTAGTAATCAAACCGAGTGGCTCTTTGCCTTAGCTTTGGACTGGTCGATGGAGGACCTCGAGGCCAATATCTGGGCTCGATCTTGAGCTATCAGGGGTAGTCGGGAATGGGATGATAGATGGAATATAATCAAACAAGGCTCTTTATGGCCAACACCAGGCAATAAACGAAGAACAAGTATGAAACTAATAATGCTAAGGGTAGCCTCGAGCTACTAAGGATGATCAGGTTAGAGAAGAAATAAAGAGAGAAATATTATTGATCTGGTGTAGAGTAAGTGGAGCTCTTCTCTACAGAGTGTTAATGACTCCCCTTTTATACGAGGGGGGAGCCCAAACTTAGTACAAGATACGTTAAGTGATAAAGGAAAAGAGATGGGACGGCTAACTATCTTCAAGATATATGTGTGTGTCGATGTTGGGCCGCTCGAATAGACTTAATCGACCTCGGATGCATTCTTCGGAAGCTTCCCGTGTTCGTTGGGGTTTTCAGGCCACGTTACCCTCGACTGGGTATCGACCGATCTTGATGGAAATGACCGGCTCGAGGTCCTGAGTCTCTGAGGCGGCCTACTAAAGCAATGTTGCCAACGAGAAATTGGTCCTCCGATTTCACCCCGCACAAACCACGTTCTCCAGAAGGTTTGACAGTACACACACGCAAAGTAGAAAATAAATTACAGGCGGATTTTACGTGAAAAATTCCCTGCTCAACGGGATTAAAAAATCACGACCTACCCTTGTAGTATTTCAACTTCACTACTAAGTAACTTTCAGATTAAACCTATGCAACCTAGGATTTTAACTCTAAATCTGTCACTAACTTGTAACACACCTGTTACAAGCTACTTTGTAATACCTTTATGACAAAGACTTTGAAACTTGACTAACTCTAACCAAGGCTTATACGCAGATGCTTAAGGTATACAAATGGGTTCCTATAGAATGCTTCTAAATAAGCTAGATAGGAATTACAATGAAAGAACTTTTAAAAAGTTATAACTCAGCTAAGGACATACAATAACTCTACGTGGGAACTAGTCCGTACTTGTTTTGTTCTTTGTTCTTGAAGCACTTGACACTTCTTTGCTAGATGGTTACATGAGTGAGCTTGAGTAAGTTCTCTATATGTTCAAGTGCTTTGTTTTACCTCCCTTGAATGCATATATACATGTCTGACATCACATGTAATGATTCAAGCAAGGTAGGTAAAAAGTCTTCCCTAGAAAATTGTCTGTAGCACTGTAGCATGTGCATGTAACAAATTTCCAGCTACACGGTTGACTTCGTATTGTCTCCTCGGCAACTGGTAGAGACCTGGTCCCTCAGCTGTTCCTTCCATTCTAAGGAGTTGAATCATATTCCATGCTGAATCCCAACCTGGAACCTTGTGATCTTGAGGTCTTGAGAATGTGTATCAGGTTCCTTATCTGGTTCTGGATAGTAAATTTTTTAGATCATCAATGCATAAAGTTAATTACTTATAACCATAGTACTTATAACCTATCGATTTCCACCTTGAAGCTCTACATTTACCCTTAGTCAGTACCTGAACTTTTGTGAGTTACCCCTGAATGAGTTCCCTCCCCCCCTCCCCCGGAATATGTATTTTGTTTATTCAATTAAATCTTCCCCCTTTTGGCATCATAAAAAGCATAGAACAGGTTTAAAGCATAAAGAAGTCTAGGATAGCTAAATCATGCCACTTATGTGCTCACAACATGATAAAAGACAAAAGGAATAGAGTAGTAGCATAGATAGCAAAGAGGAAATCACTTTAATTAACCAGAATTGGACTTTTATAGGCGGGAGCAGAATCATTATTTTTCATCAACAGTCTAGAATAAAAAAAATACCAGAAATAACAAAATATCACCAACAATAATTTAAGAAGATAGACACCTGGAAACTAGGCACTAAAGAGACATTCTTTAAGGGGCACTGGAGGAAGGGGGCTTCGAAAAGGAAGCAAGAGTTCGGAGGACAATATCCATTCGAGCATTCACATATATTTGCTCATTAAACAGTCTTTGTTTCAGGTCCTCCACCTGTTTCCTTAGTTTAGCATTCTCCTTTGTTAGGCGTGTAACCTTTACGCTGTGAGAACCACTAGAACGAGTTACTTCTTGCAACTAACTGAGCTGACTCTCAAGAATTGTGTTCCTAGCCTTCAACTTCCGGATCTCTTCTGTGGCACTATTCTGAGCATTTATAAGTTGAGAGATTGTGGAAGTGCTTCCACCTCGTCCGACTTTGTAATTACACTCACACATCTCCAGAGTGGTTTTTGAAAACTATTGCTTTTTGGTGCCTGCTTTGGCCTGTCTCGAGGGTATTTTGAAAAACTCAAAAACCATTGTGAGAAGGAACCCATAAGGTAGTCCAGGATTCCCGTCTTTGAGGTTCTCTAACTTCTGCATATGCTCAATCCATATGGTAGGCAAATTGATGGAGGAGAAATTAAAGTTTCCATAAGGAATATATCAGCTTTGGATGCAATAGTTCTTCTTTCAACATGGGGAAGCAATACTTTGTTAAACATCTCAAACAGTAGCTGATAGAGTGGAAGGGGTGACTTCTTATGCATATGTTCCCCGTGATGTACTACATTGTCCTTGACAAATGCATTTATAAAGTTTGGTTTGCATGCACCCTGAACATATGAAACTCTTTAGGTAGGAACACCTAGAATTGACCTCAATAGGGCAGAGTCCATCACTATGTCCACCCCATTTACCGACTCACAGATTCAGTCACCATCTACTGTAAAGAGGCTGGTGTAGAAACTCCGCGCTTCATCCTAATACACTATAGGAGCCTCACTTGTACACAAATAGGTCCACTATTGAAAGTAACATATATCCACTAATTGTCTCAACCCAGCGCTCTCTAGAATGCCAGAGGCAAATGTGCGGCCCCAGAATATTTTCTAATTCCCCAGCTTCCTTTTCTCAGACCCTATAGTTTCACTCATTTTTCCTTTCTTCACGAAACTAGGTTCCTCCTCCTCATCATCATCATCATATATCTTTCTTTTCAACGGCTTGCCAACAGACTTTTCCTTTTCCACTGACTTGTTCTATCTATGTTCACCAGATTTCTTAACTTCATCCTAATGGGAATTGTCACCACACTCCTTCAATGTCTTGTAACCAAAATTTTATACCAACTTTTTACTAGAACCAGCAGCGGCACTATTGGAAGAACTCTCAGCACCGTTAGAGGTGTGCCTTTCAAATTGAGGGAAAGGGTTCTTCTTCCTTGAAGGGTCAGGGAACTAGGTTCCACTTTGGTTTCCTTATACACATCCACTACAAGAACATCCTCTAATTGAAAAACTTTTCCATCTTTGACCAACCATCTCCTCCTCCAACTCCTCCTCCAACTCCTTTTACTCTTCTTGAGGGCAAACTCTAGCGATTTCTTTGTTGCAACCATGTAGTATGTCACTTAGGAGGTAGCTCTGAAGTTGCCATTAGATTAGTCCTAGCCATGATAAAACTAGAATAAACAAAAACATCTGCGTCTTTTTCACTGTCAGATTTTATCTGAGGCACCACCATATTTAAATGCTCAGTATTGAAGTGGGGAGAGGGAGCAAGATCAATACTAACCTGAGGAGATGAATCCTGGCCTGGATCCTCCATGGAGGGATCAGGTTCATCATTTGGGACCCCGCTAACATCCTCTTATTCCGGTTGTTCAAATGGCACAATTTCTCCCTCTTCTTCTGTCTCTTCCTTCTAAGGCTCAGACCTTTCTGCACATTCCAATATAATGACCCCTTCTGATGCAATGGAAAACATGTTCGCAATTCCCTCATTTTTCTTGTGGTTCTATGTCAATTTCAACAGATGAAGGAGTGATACCTACAGAGTCACAACTTGTCATAGTAGTCTCAGTCTCTCCATGACTAATCACCAGATCTTCACTCAACTGCTCAGCTATGGATAAAGATGAAGGTTCCTGAATAAGGTTGCCTTGTTCACGTTATTTGTTTGACTGGTGAGATTGGAGGAGGAAAACATCTTAAGACTTTCTTTGATGAGGAGTGCACTCAGAGAGGGTAGGAGAGGGAGTGGAGTGTGGAGGAGACTCTTTTTTAGGGTTTGGACTAGTGATTTTGTTGGGAGAGAGTTTCACCCCTGAACTACTGAATCGTGCGGACTCAACCCTAGTGTTGTCAAGAATACTGAAAGTTTCTTGATTTTTAGACATGATGAGACTATTCTCGAAGGACCGTGGATTTGAGAAGAGAGAAGACAAATAGGTAATTCTTACGTTTTAAAGAGAAGGGGTTATGATATTGATTTAATTATGATGAGGGACCCACTTTGAAATGGTGACACCCTTTTGCTTGGGATATGTATAGGTTAGAAAAGGAGTGACGTTTGGATTGTGATGTACTGGCTGAAGAGACATGACTTTAAAGAGACTATCATGCTGATGATGATGTGGCATTGTTTTTGTCCATTTTAAATTGTTATGAAATAACAAAGATACGACTAACCTGCGTTAGAGTACTAGGTTCCTGATAGGTCTGGCAAGTAAGTTTTATCCCATGATTCATTATTCACTGCAACATCTGCTTCTGTAGTAATCATGTATGTCTACCTGTAACAATATAGAGGTGAGTTAGACTTACCGAGACAACACTTTAACTTGCTTTCACCTGACCATGACTTCATAACCAATAATGATGAACCAGGTTCTAAGTTGGTTTTTATCATCCCCCTGTGCAACGAGATCTTTCTCAGAATGTTTCTTCCCTAGGATTTTGGTGAAGATGTTTGCAATTTGATCTTCATCGGTTACAGTAGTTTGACCACTTGAGTTGAACTCAAGTTCTTCTAATTTGTTGCTTGGTCCACAATACTTGATCACACCAGGATGGTGATTATACATATTCTTCTTTAGCTGTTGAGAGTGCAATTAAATTTTTCTTTCTTGAGCCTCATGAGACAAGATAGGAACTCGGAGACTGCCCCAATTCAGGCGAGCTTTTCCTATCGATTACTTGGAGGACAGTAGAGAACCAAGTTTTGTGTTCTTCTATGATATCTCAAAATACTTACGTCATCCTTCAGATGAGAATCCTTTGGATTTGACTGAAATCTTGCATAGAAACCAACTCCGACCATGATTTCTAGTCTACCTGCAGTGAGATACCTGAGTAATTCAGTGATGTCTTTGTGCAATAACCCTCTTTCCATAAGCTTGTTTTCCAGCTTCTACGGTTGTAGATGCGGTACCCGGTTCCTTGCTGGTATAAGCATTCTATACCTTGATTAGTATTTTTGTTCTCTTTTGAGACGAGTATGTTAGGAGGATTCCCCCATCTCTTCTACCATCAGATTTTCAAGGATGACCCTTGCCATTGTTGAGAACATTAACAGTTATACCCGGATATCTTCAATTGAGTCAGCCACTTTGGTCAAGATGTTTGCATGCCCTTCATCCAATTTTCAATAGTCCTTTCCTTCTTTTCAACAACTCATGCCGAGGTGGGGTTCTTTTAGCTAAGTAGTTGCGTGGATCTTCTTGAATATATTATTCATCAATTTATTGCATTATCCAAACCTATTCCATGATTTAATTTGATGAAATCCACGTTTGTTTCTATCGATACTTGGATCTTCTTGACATAAGCCACAGTTTCTTAAAAGATCTTGTCCTTGGTGCTGAAGTGTTGTCTGTCCCTTTTGGGCTTGAATGAAGATCTGACATGCTTTTCTTTTGCACATGCATTGCGCACTTCATGTTATGTGTTACTCAACTTGATCAAATCACGAACAAGGTTCTTCATATCAAGTTTGTTTAGAGATAGACGACGTGCAATGCTCTAGTATTTTGTCCCATGGTTCATCATTATCTTCAACAGCTTCCAACCATCATATATTTCCACCCTGCAGAAGCTCAATCACAGTAACAAAAGTACTCTTGTGCCTTTTGGATACATCACCACCTCACCAGTTACAGGATTTGAGATTATGCATATCTTGGACAAGCATTCCACCTTATTTCCTTTGACACACATCTTCCAACTCCTAGAGCGTACCCCATTTTTAGCCATTCTCAAAGGGTACACTTTCTCCTTGCAGGGTCTTTTGGTAAAGTAAAATTGATTATATTCCGGTCCTGTCCTATTAGCAGCCATTATTCATATGTCATTATTGGTTGCATCCCTTCACTGCTCCTTGCCCATGTAAATCAAAGGCTAGATTTAGGAACCCAAACAAGTTTGGGTCCCTTGTTAGGAGAAAAATGATGGATGAGTGCTCTCCTATTCCAAGCGGGAAAAATGTATTTCCTATTTGATGGTTTTCTATTTGATGGAGCAGGTCCTCTTGCAGTAGTTTCTCTCTTGGCAAAGACTTTATTTTTTTATGAGACTTAACCCTGGCCATGCAATTTTCCTTGAAGTGTCCATTGTTGCTATAATGGATAAATAGCCAATTGTCAGGTATAGTAACATATATGATGTGAGGGTTGTAGAGAATATTTTCCGTTTGAAACCAAATCCCTTGCATGTTTCCCTCAGAGTTGGTGTATATGGCAGTGAGGACCAGGTCCATTGAAGATATTTCTCAAGATCACTTTTTACTTTCCCTAGTTCTTCCTGAAGCTATATTTTTTTCTCAAGTTCAGCACACCCATTAGTCTTTACCAAGTTAACACATTTTCAAGCTTAATGAGTGCTTCACTTGCAGCTTTTTTTCTGTTTTCAGAGTTTTCAGGCGTATTTACTATTTTTAATTTCCCAATTATTTCTTTGAAGTTTATTACCACCACTACTAAGTCATTTTCTTCATGATCAATGATAGCCATTCTCTCAGTCAAGGTTTCCTTTTCTTTACTTGCATACTCAATGGTTTCTTTTAAGTCCATTACAACCACCATTAAATCATCTTGTTCATGTTCTATACTTGCAATTTTCTCTTATAAGGCTTTCTTTTCTCTTTTCAGGTTCTCTATTGTTTCTTTCAAATCAGTTACAACGACTACTAAGTCATCTATGGTTTGTTCAGTTTCCCCTAGTTCTATAGTTAAAGCATCTTTATCATTGATAAGACTATGGTAAGCATCAATTAGAAAATTTGCTAATGACATGAGATTTTTAGGTAAGTAACACTTCAGATTTCTCTGAACATCCAAAAAGTTTACTTCATCGTCATCAGATTGAGCCAATAGAGCAAAGATTTTTTCAAACTCAGTTGTTTCATTGTTCACTGTCATCATTGAACTACCACCATGGTCATCATTTTCTTTAGAATCATTGGAGGAGTATCCCTATGTAGCAAGAGCTTGCTTTACAATGTTGTCAGCATCATTCTTCCTTTTGAAGCATTTTCAGGAACCTGGTTCCTCTTTGCTACTTTGTTAAAGTTGTTATCACACTGATCTTGCTTTAGGAGGGGGCAATCGACGGTGAAGTGTCCTGGCATAGGTCATAATTTCTAGGCTTGCTAGAGTTTTCCCTTTTTGTAATGCCTCCATACCATCTTCTGGAACCTTTTTGTCAAGTAATCCATGTCCCCGTCTTTACTGCTTGAATCATTGTTGTCCATCTTGGGGACCAAGTTCTTCTCCCTCTTTGTCACTATTCTTTTATTGTCATTCTTCGTCTTCTTCATTTAATAGGTTTTAAAGTTCTTAACAAGTTCAACCATGGCCAGTGTTTGCAACTCCTTAGCCTTTGTAATGGCATCAACTTTGTTTTCCCAAGAACTAAGCAGTGCAAGAAGGACTTTTCTTACTAGCCTGTTTCATGGAATACTTTCACCAAGAGAGTGAAGATCATTGATGGTGGAGGTGAATCGAGTATGCATATCTTGGACGGATTCATCATCGTTCAATCTGAAGAGATCATATTCTGTTGTGAGCATATCAATCTTGGATTGCCTAACCTGAGTTGTTCCCTTGTGAGCTGTCTGAAGAGCAACACATATCAGTTTTACTAATTGACAAGCTGATATCCTGTTATATTCATCAGGTCTAATACTACACACAACAATTTTCTTTGCTCGAAAATTCTTTCCTATGGCCTTTCTATCATCATTGAATTCTTTCCTCATCTTGGGAATAGCTACAGCTGGATCGCCATTGTTCTTTGTAGGCACAAAGGGTCCATCACATAGTACATCCAATAAATCAGAGTCTTTATCCATGATAAAGTCATGCATCCCAGTTTTCACCACCCATAGCATTGACCGTTGAACTTATGAGGTCTATACATAGACTGACCTTCTTCAAAGTTTGGAGGAGCTTGCATGAGGATCCTTTGTAGTTGTTAATACGATTGAATGAACCCGCTTTGATACCAATTGATAGAATGTAAAGGTCCACAAAATTCTTTAGAGAACCAGGTTCTCCATCATGTTCGACGGTACACACAGTCAAAGCAAAAATTAAATAACAAGTGGAATTTTATGTGAAAAATTCCCAGTTCAACGAGATTAAAAACCACGACCTACCTTTGTAGGATTTCAAATTTACTACTGAGCAACTTTTAGATTACATCCTATGCAACCTAGGAATTAAATTCGTAATCCCTCACTAACTTGTAACACACCTATTACAAGCGATATTGCAATAACTCTATTATAAAGACTTTGAAACGTGACTTGCTCTAGCCAAGACTTAATAACACATGTTTAAGATTTACAAATGGGTTGCTATAGAATGCTTCTAAAAAATTTAGATAGGAATTACAATTAACAAACTTTTACAAAGTTACAACTCAACTAAGGACATAGAATGACTCTATGTGGGAATTGGTCTGTAGTTGTTTTATTCTTTATTCTTAAAGCACTTGACACTTCTTTGCTGGATGTTCACGTGAGTGAGCGTGAGTAAGTTCTCTAAGTGTTCAAGTGCATTTTTTTACCTTTTAATGCATATATACATGTGTGATATTGCATGTAGTGATGCAAGCAAGGTAGGTAAAATGTCTTCCCTTGAAAGTTGACGCAACATTGTTCCTGCACTGTAGCATGTGCACGCAGCAATTTTCCAGTTGTAGAGTTTACTTCGTACAGTCTCCTTGGGAACTGGTAGGGACCTGGTCCCTCAGCTGTTCTTTCCACTCTGAGTAGTTGAATCACATTCCACGTTGAATCCTAACCTGCCACCTTGTGATCTTAAGGTCTTTTGAATGTGTAACAGGTTCCTTATTAGGTTTTAGATAGTAAGTTTGTTAGATCATCATAACATAAAGTGAAGTAATTATAACCAAAGTACTTGTAACCTATAATTTCTCCATTGATGCACTGCATTCACCCTTGGTCAGTATCTGAAC